>VXBC01011968.1:304923-342526 GCA_013399945.1 Ploceus nigricollis
TTAAAAATCTAAAAAAAAAAAAAAAAAAAGATTAGGTTCAGTTCCTTTTCCCTAAATGTAAAAATGTAAAATTTGTCAAAGGAGAATTTTAGGCTGCACTACCTCAAGTCTTTGCTAATTTGGAAGCCTCTCATTAGAGTTTTGATGTATGGTCTGTGCTCACTGATGCATTGTGGGTTTAAATAAAAGCTGTGATGTGTTGGGTGGGGTGTTTTCATTAAAGTTTGAGGGATTATACTGCCTTTACAAAGTGCAGCAAGCATGGCTTGAATTACCAAAGGAGCCTTTATTTTTGAAAAAATACAGAGAGAAACAAAACCAATTGAGCAATTGATGCCAGGGAGGGAGGAAGAGCTAATTCAAAGTTGATGTGAGGACAGCTTTTGAGCAAAGTATTATTTTTCCCCCAGCAGCTCTTTCAAAGAGGGAGCAGCCCAAAAGTGGGTAGGTGTCAGTTCAGTTGCCATGACCAGCTGACCTAAAACATGCACAGAAATGTACCAACCATTCATTGCTTGACAGATTTGACAGAGAGGAAGTAAACTGGATTAGAGCAGGGAGAGAGAAAAATCCTCTGGCACTGGATTTGCTAAGTAACTTCAAAAAAGAAAAAAGTAGCTTCAGAAAGACTGGGTGGTAAGATCCTAATGCAGAGCAGATGGTAGTTTTCACTTCAGTCAGAGTCCTTTATAGATGTTATCCTAACTAAATAGCTCACATAAAAACAACACAGGCTTTAATTTTTGCTGAATTTTTACACTGAATTAGCTCTCTAGAATGAAACATATTTTATAACTTCATGAAGATAAACTCTTTGTAGTGCCTTTAACTAAGGACATTTGGCATGTTTATTTCTAAGTGTCACACTGACTGATTTTTTTTTCCCCCGGCAGAAGTAGTACTCATACCCACTGAGATGTTTTCTTAAAAAACAATAAGAAAAATAGAGCTATTGAAGGCAACCCCCATTACTTGTGCAGGTACTTGGTGTCCTCTCTGGATAACAGAAGTTCATGGCTGTTGGGCTTTGAACATTCATATATAAAAATAGATTCCCGTGATTAAAAGAGCAATCATCTTTCTCCCTTTCACTCTAGAAATTCCAAAGTTAAGTACTGTGTGAAAGAGAAGCCATTTGCTTGGTCACTTCTTGTGCAGCAGGGGAAAAATACCAAAATACCAAAATGTAAGGAATAAGTCCAATACATCTACTGCAAATGATCTGAATATTTAGATTTGCTCTGTGTCTTGCTGATCTCCTTGATGGTCAGAAGATCCACCTGAGTGGGAGATCTCAGCTGTGTGTTCTGGAAAGGATGGGAAGAATTTGTCTCTCCTGAGCTGCTGATGTAGGCTGGCATCACAAAACTCCCTGATGTTTTTCCTTGTATGATTCTGGCTTGGTAGTGGAGACAGAAACTTACAGAACTTCCATTTTGCTGTTAACATCTGACACCAATTGGAAAAAAAAAATCACTTAGAAGTCTCCTTAACTATCCACTTCTGAGATTCTAATGACTTTTATGAATGTTGCTCTTTTACACTCCAGCAGGCTGAAAGAAGATTACACGGTTCTTCGTGTTTTATCAGAGCGTTACAAATGTTATTTTGCTGACTTCTTGAGACGAAGCTCCTCTATCTTTTCCATAAATAAGTAGTGTCCCCAAATGCTGGATGCAGATTCATTAAGGTTTTGTTATACTGTCTCTTTTATTTCACACTTGTCGGGTTTATGTGTGGAATTCATTTTTCCTGTGCTGCTGATCTGCAAACAAAGCCCATTGCTAGTTTGACCCATAGAAGATGACAGGAAACTGTGCTGAGATAAAATACTTGACTGCTTCCAAGTGTTTTGTTATAAATGCTGGAAGACATCCATGCAGTCAGGTGTGTTAGAGACTGATGTGTCATTTTGGGCATGGAGTTCTTTTAATGTGACTCTGAAGTTCTGCCCACACCATCAAGCTGTGCTTGTTACTGTGCTGTTGTACCTCAGCTGTGGAATACATTATTGCATTTGCCATTTCACTGACTTCTGTAGCTTGTTAGTTGACTCCTCCTCATAGTCACAAAGGAAGATTTTTGATTTTTAATTTTATGGAAACTTTTGAAATTGCTATTTTTCCCTCTTCCTTTCCCATCTTTCTGGTGGATTTTTAAATCCTTGCCGTATCACTACAAATCACAAATCTTCTCACTTGGCTAATTCATATTTCTTTGAGCCAATGGCATAAAGTAGCCTTGTAATATTTATTTAGTCTTCCTTACAATTGTCAGCTTCAGAATAGTTTCTCTAATGCTAACACCTCTCTATTGAAAATCCTGTCAGGTTTCTCCAGCACTCCTGTAAGAACTCATAGTATGTGCCACCATGTGATTATTTCTTTTTTCTCTCATCCAGATCTTTCTTTGCAGGCTGCAATCAGGTTTACAGAGAGTAGAGAAAAATCTGTGCATCCTCATTTCTGAAGATGACAACCTTTGTTGTACTACCCCACACAACTATCAGCTATTTGCAGAGGTGATGACTATTGGTGTGGTAGGTGGATAAGGAAGATGAGGAAGAAAATGATTCTTGACTAGCTGAAGTCAGTAAGAGTCTTTCTTGACCTCTAGGTCCATGATAATACAGCTCTGCCTGGAGTTTCCACTCAAAACATTTTCCTTTTACACAGGAGAGTCCCCCTCAAAAATATTAAAATTTAATTTGAGGGAAGGGTTGACTTTATGTGATCCTTGGGATGTTTGGCTAGGAACACAAACCTTTTCCTTGCCACTTCAACCAGGCTACATTCACTCTGTTTTACAGCATCATATTTTCCTGTTGATTTTTTTCTTCATGCTCTTAATTACATACTGTTGTGAAGATTACAAGGAAGGTAAACAGGATGATTTGTTGTCTGTGCTTTCTGTTAAGTAACAGCGTTCTGTGGGAGGTGCAGCCTGTAACTGCTCTGAGGAAGCTGGACCCAGAGCTGAATGAAGTGTTAGTCTAGTTTGCTAATGGCCAGGTACAGAATATTTTTTGTCTTGTGGGCTTGATAATTTCATCTGAATACCAGACTGCAATCTGATCACCTTGGTGTAGGGTCCTGCCTGTGGGCAGTGCCAGGTCCCACAGCTGTGTGTGGCTCTTCCTTGTTGTTTCATGTCCCACGAGGTGCTTAGCTTCAGTGCTGGAAGAAGCTTTTCTGAAAGCTGCCACAGCTACAACTGGAAAGGACTTTCCAGCCAAAGGAAATTTATGTGTAGAGAATTTCACAATGGGGCATCCAAAGGAGATGTGAGGAGCTTTTCAGCTGGCTGGATGAGGTACCTTTAGAATTAGATTGTCTCTTGCCTGCGCTTGCAGTCAGTTCCCATGAGCTGCATGGCTTTCTGACCATGGCAGCCCTTTGCCACACTCCCCCCAGGTTACTGTGCAGCTCCTCTCCCTTTCCTTCTCCTGCTGCTTGCATTCATCTCCTCTAAAGTCCCATTTGCTTCTGGACTCGCTGCTTCTTTTACCTTCATAGACAAACACAGTTAAAATAAATTTGATATTGCGTGGCATCAAACCGATGCTTTGGTCATGGAGTCAGCCTTCTGTTTCTGCCCACAGTGAAAATTTGTGTAACACTTTTCCCCTGATTTAATTCAGAACTGCATACAGTAGTTTGGGGTTTTTTGTTTGTTTGTTGGGTTTTGTTCCCCTCTGTTTTCCTGTTGCTATTATCTACTTCCCCATTTTAAACTCTTAAGGGCAGGTACTCTACCACATATAAATTAAAAAACCATAACAGCAGGGAGATGGTCATGCCCTGAGCCTGACTGTGAGAGGTCCATGCTTGGAGAACTTGAGTCTGGAGGAGTCAAAGCCTTGCCCTTCTGCTCAAAGCAGCCAGTGACCTCTCCTCTTTTCTGGCACATTCAAGTTCTCCTCTCTGCACTCCTGACAGAGTGCAGAGAGAAGGAACACCTGAAAAATTAGCTGATTTTCAGCTCAAATTTAGTTGAAAAGCTGAATGTTTCTAAGCATAAATCACTTGCCTGGGTCTCCAGTGGGCACAGTTTTCCTTTCATTTGGTTGCTGTGGCTCTGAACAGCCAGATTACCTCAGTTTATGCATAATTTGCAGTCCCTTTGCTGTGAGTCACCAGGGCTGTAAAAGTGACTCGTGTCACGGGTGTTTTTTCATGCAGCACAAGGGAAAATGTGTTCCTTTCCAACTGTGACACTAAAGCAAACTCCTGGCTCAGGACAACACCTGGATTTCACTGCTGAATACAGGGCAGATCTTGCATTTCAGGAAGATAAGGCAATACACTGCTTGTTCCTTTGCAATTATCTTAAGATAAGCCAAATGTGGGGAGAAAGGGACATTGGAGATATTTGGGCCAGGACCCTGTGGCTGCAAATTAGCCTTAATGGCTCCAGTCAGCCTCACCTGGCCTTTCTTACACTCCCTTGAAGTGTAAGAAGTTGAAGCATACTATACATTTCATTGATCAGACACAGCTGATACCATCAGGATACTGATAATTCAGTGGCTTTTTTTGGGATTTTTTTTTTTTNATTTGGCTTGATCAGACACAGCTGATACCATCAGGATACTGATAATTCAGTGGCTTGTTTGGGTATTTTTTTTCTTCTTGATTTTTTTCCATCTAAAATAGCTGTAACTTTCCTGTACTCTGTGCTGACCTGCTGTGTTTAAAAAAAAAAATCCCCCCCAAAAAAATCCAACAAGAACATCCTCCCACGCAGGCACTGGGTATGGTGGATGTCCAAGGTGGTGAACATTTGCTGTGGAAATCCAGAAGGTAGGCAAGCTTTTTGTGCTTCTAAAATTTGACACTAGACAAGGCTTTTAATTGTTGCGTAGTTCAGGGTAGATAAAAGACATAGGCAGCTTCTTTTCTGTTTAATGATTTCCCTCCCTTTATTCCTAAGGCCTGTAGTTAAGTATACTTGAGTTTTGTTATGTACAATCTGTAGCAATAAGATTTTGATCATCTTAAAGACCATCATCATTTTAAAGATTATGTAAATACCTGATTTCTTTGCATCCAATCTGGATTTTAAGGAGATAAGTAAGTTATAGTGTCATACCTACAAATAATTTTTTTCTATACATTTCAGGGCCTATAATTACTGTGGCTGCTTATTATGCCATTTGTAGAATGTCTGAGAGCTTCTGTTCCCAGCTTTTGTGTTTTAGCAGTTGTCATTTTCTTGCTGGTACCTTTTACCTCTTGGACTTTGAAGTGACACTAAGTACCTGGAGAATCAAGAGATTCTTTTTGGGTTTTGTGCCTCCTATCCTGTTGCCCAGTGTTCTGAAGTGCACACATTTTGCTCAGTTTCTATGTTAGGTGTCAAAAGAGAGGATTAAATCCAAGTTTGAAGAACTCTGCAGCTTTGGCTATTTTGGTTATCTGGTAGCAATGGTAAAACTGAGACACAAGGGGAGAAAGTGGGGGAGATGTGTTGTGACATGTTATATGCCTGAGCCTCAGAAATTAAATTTTCTGTACCTTTTCCAGGGTTTTTATCAGGCTGTAACAGCAATAGCTTATCTTTAACTCCTGTCAGGTACTGAATTGCAGATTTCTGGTTGTACCTGAACCCAGGTGAGGCTGTTTGTGACACAGCAGCATTTGTTTGGGCTGGTTGCTACTAAAATCCATTTTCATCATTGTCTCAGTTTCACATACCCTGCTCCTCTGAGCGTTCCTGCAACCTGAAAAAAATGACAGTAAAAAGACAGTAGAACTCTGTCTTGTCAGAGTGATTCATGAAAGGAGACATCATTTCAGTTGCTGTTTCTATTCCATACCTCCAGCCCGGCCTCCCACATCTGTAAATCTGTCTGTTGTATACTGATGTTAAGTGTGACTTAGCCTTAAAACAGACTAATTTCTTCTAGTAAATAACTGTTCTGTTTATTCCTTAATTAGATGTGTCTTGTAACACACAACTTTAATTTTTAAATTTTTATTTGTACTAAAAAGCCTCTGAAATTAAATTCAAAGTGCTGATCTCCACAAACTTGGAACTGCCTACAATTTTTACTGTAAATACTTGTTGGATAAAACTGTTTCCCCTGTTAATGATGGCTGATAGGAGGTGAAACAGTTGTCACAGTTCAACAGGCAGAGAAAATTGTTTGTTTATCTGTTTTTCTTACTGTTTCTGCTTTCATTATAGCAATGCTCTCACTGGAATAGCTAAGTAGCTGTAATACTTGCCAGAGGAATATTACTTTATTACAGTGTAAATCAACTCTGAGCACAATTTTGAATACAAACACAAATAAGATGTTTCTAAAAAAACCCTAATGTAAGTTGAATTTTCTGGAGTTCCATTTTGAGCAGATCTTGTCAAAGCCATGAACAAGAGAAACAAAATTTTATTCCAGCTTTTCCTCTGGCCTGAAGCCAGAATTGCTCCTTGTGCTGAGGATACCTGTGCCCAAGCTGCTTGGGCTGGTGGCTGGGCACCAGTGAGGTCTGAGAGTCTCTTTGAGAGGCTGGAGCATGAAGGATGGTTTGGGAAGAGGAGGAGGAGGGAAAGAGCTTTCTTGCTCTCACAGGCACCGTGTGCTATAAAGCCTTTTCTGAACTTGCTGTGAGTTTATGAGTTTATGTGCCTTTTATGAACTTGCAGAAATTGCAAGCAGGCATTCAGATCCCCAGGTTTCTCTATCTGGTGGACTAGCCTAGTTCATTTTATTAACTGGTACTTCTAATTTATCAAATCTTGCCTTTTGAAACAGAAATCTCTTGCTACCAGTATTGATTAATTTACTTGGAAAAAATATGAATGACTGGCTCCAAAATGATTTTTGAGATACTCCTCCTAGAACATACTCACTGCTTACTGCAACTAAGCCTTGGTTTCTTTTCCCAAGTAAAGAGAAATAGGACAAGAGGAAATGGCCTGGAGTAGCACCAGTGGAGGTTTAGGTTGGATATTAGGAAAAATTTCTTCACAGAAACTTGTCAAGCACTGGAACAGGCTGCCCAGGGAAGTGGTGGAGTCCCCAGCCCTGGAGGGATTTAAAAGGAGTGTACATGTGGCACTTGGGGACTTGGTTTAGTGCTGGGCTTGGCAGGGCTGGGCTAAATCAGACTCTGTGACCTCTGAGGTCTTTTCCAACCTAAATGATTTAATGAGTCCATGGCTTCTGGGTCCTGACACCTTTGGCAGCAGCACTGTTGGCCACCAAGGCCTTGGCTGCCACATTCCTATACCAGAGCCTGCAATTGAAGGATTTTTGCTGCAGCACAGGGGCTCTGGCTGAGCGTGGCAGAGTGGATGGGGACCCTGGGAGCTTTCTCTTCCCCCAGCACTCACTGTGAAAGGCTGGGAGTGTGTCCCCCACCTCTTGCACTAGGAGAAAAAACAGCTGGGATCTGCATATCCACTCTCCTGTGAACCTAATAGTCTTCAGCTGATATAATGAAGAGCCTAATCACAGAGGTTCAAGACAGAAAAGATATATTAGACAATATTGTTCATTGCCTTGGGACCAGCACAAGATTGTTTCCTGTGAAATAGTTTGCCAACTTCAGGAGAAGTTGAGGTCTGTAGCATCATGCAGGCTCAGGCTCTTATTGAAGAGCTGCAAGGCTTATACATGCATCTTTATTACAGCTTTTATTAAAAAAAAAAAAAGGCATTTCCATGATTTCCATGCCCACTTGCTCTTGCAGATTTCAGCAGTGCTACTTTATTTCTCTGTGATAAAAAAGTACTTATTAGTTTCGTGTGCTCAAAGGGAAGTAGGAAAAATAATAAAGGGAGAAATTGGAAATGAGAAAATACTTGGCCTTATTAAGTCAGTGGAGGCCTTCAGGTGTCTTGAAGTTTCAACCAGAGCCTTATCCTTTTTCCAGCTGATTTCACTTAGAGACAGGAGCTGTAAAAGAGGCTTACTTTGTCCATCTTATTTATTGTTTTAATGAGGTAGAGTATAATTCATAAATATCTTAATTTTCAAGTTAAGCAAGTCTTTTTAATCACGACCAACATGGATGCAGGGCAATAAAATGTTCAAAGCCTTGCACGCTCTCAGCCTCACTGTAGCTTGAGAATGTGAAATGATTTGCAGCAAATTGCTCCCATCTCACCAACAGATCAAAGTAGCAAACTGATATTTTGTCTCTTGTGAAATGTTACTGTGGGAGGGATACCTGGGGCAAGGTCAGAGGGTGCAGACTAAGAATTATTGTGGTCAAATGCTGCCTCTGGGTGCTTGCAGTGCGACTCAGTCCAAGCTGAACTCGATTTCTTTTCACGTAGACCAAGGTGGAGAGAGTCAATCTGGATCATCAGCCTGTCATTCCATATAATAAGAAGCTTCCTCCTGTAGTCATCACTCTGTTGTACACGTTAAAATAAGTGCTTCTGCTGTGAGGAGCAGCAAAGCACAGCACCACATGGCTTGGCACTTGTTAGCACTTAATCTGCTGTGTCAAAGGTGAGTTAAGGCTTAGAAATTAGGTCTATTAACAGAGTAAACTTATTTTAGTAACTGGATCAGTTCCTGCAGCCTGATAGACCTGAAGTGTTCAGCCTGGTCATAGTGACTCTGAAAGCAATGGAGCAAACTTCTGCATTTGTTCCAAAACAGAAAAACTCCCAAACCTTTATGAAGAGTCTTACTGGATTTAAAATTTCTGCTGTTCAAATGGGCACACTGAAAGAATAAAAGCTTCCATTCATGTTGCATTGGTTATAGTAAGTTTGTATATTGAGATTGGCTAAAGAGACACTAACTGAAGCTGTGAAGAAAAATTTTATTGTCCTGTTAAACAGGACAGTATAAAACAGGACAATATCCTGTCCTATTTATTAACTTTATTGAAAGGATAAAATGGGAATAATAAAAATGCAAGACTGAAAACACGTAATTGCAGGCTCTGAGGACAAGCTGTTTTCGAGAGAATTCAAGAGTGGTGTCTAGGATTAGACATATGAGTGAAATCTTCAGTTCTGTTGGGAATTTTTTTTCCCCTATGAAATATTGTAGCAGTGCTGGGAACACTGTAATGGCTGTGTCCACCAGGAGCAGGTTGGATTGCATCTGCTGTGGTGGTAATTCTTGGCTGCAAACCCTGTCTGTGCAAGCTGGAGCTTCAGGCTGGACATCCCAAGGGGGGTGCAAGTCCAGCAGTGCCACTTCAGAGGGTTTAGCTATGGATTTAGCTATGGTTTGTGCCACTTTAGAAAGTTTAGTGAGAAAGCAGAAGGACCAGAAATGAAGGACCAGAAATATTTTCAGGCTACATTTTATTCCTGAAGCACTGCCTTTTGGATTGCACCAGCAATTACCTGTTTTGTGCCTGCCTCTATTCTCTTTGTTTCATCTTTGCAAAAGCCTCCCTGGCTGTTTTGGGTCTGGCCTGACATATCCAATGGGATAAGGTGAAGGTGGCTCCACAGTAGAAAACAATCCCAGGTGAAAAGTTGGCAGGAAAGAGGGATGGTGGTGGAGAGGTGTTTTCAAATTGTTTATTCATTGCAAAGTTTCCATAAAAAATACCTTTGCTTCAACCACTTTAGTGTTGATCATTTAACCAAAGGAATTGCTATGATCTTTTTTTTCAAGACTAAAAAAAATAATATATATATGAAGAAAATTAATTTTAAGTGGAAGCAAGCTTAAGTGATTGAAAATGTTGTAGTCAGAAGAAATCACAGTAGAAGCATATGGGAAGTTGCCTTAGCAATAATCTGTGAACCCTGCAGTAGCATGTATATTCTAGGTACTGTGAACTGCCAAAATCCTGCCAAGGTTTTGCTCCTGTCCCTTGCATGGGCCACAGAGTCAGTGGGAAGGGTTGTCTGGGGCTTGGCTGAGCCCACGTGGCTCAGTCAGATTATGGTCATATCAAGAGCTCAGAGACACCTCTAAAACCACAGAGCATTTCTGTTACACACAAGACTTAAGAGTAAGAGGCTTTAGTCTGCAAGTGCTAGTATAACAGCCATCAGTACTAATAATAGTACAAGCAAGCTTTTAGAAGCAGTGAGTATATAAGAAAGAGCAAGGAGTTGAAAATCAATAGGCAAACAAAATGATTACTGACTTTGCCGGAAGCATGCTATCATTTACACTCTCCAGGACTTGTTTACATGTTTATCAGCATATTTATCAGCTTGATACTTAGGTAAATATATATATATATAAGAAATATGTGCATATATTAATTTAGAACTACAAGGGTGACTTTCATAACGTAGCATATTCCAGAGAGTCATGTGCTGGCATTCAAACCCTAAAACTTTGGCAAAGCTATGCAAGAAAATGAAATCTGTAGAACCATGAAGAGCTGGGAACTTTCTTCTGAGTTAATCTCTGAAAGGCAAAAACTGTGGGCATAGGATCTAGGATTTTCACATCTGGGTTTTGTTGCTGTTGTTCTCAACTTAGATGTTTTTATTTCTGGATTTATTTCTCTGGAAATGAAAAGATAACAGTTAGTCTGGGAATGCCAAGTACATCTTCTGCACTTGTTGTCAGAGGAGATGGTGAGCTCATTGCATGCCTAGCTTGCTGGGTAACTGAGAGTTTTTCACTTTCTCTGATATGATCTGCTGAACTGGAGACTTAGATCCAGATGAGGATGTGGGATGCTCACAGCCCGTGGGATATGCAGCCAGGAAGCCAAAGGTTCTACAAATAACTATGTTTTTGCCTTAAGCTATAAACCACATTCTCTTATGCAGATCTGGCAGGGTTAAGATAAAGCTTCAATGCTTTCATTCCTCTGAATACTTTCATTCTGCTGTGCCCTCTGAAAATGAAGAAATAATTGGATGGAAGTAGATTTGAATCCATTACCTTCGAAGAGTACCAGGATTTGTGCATGTGTTTGTTTTACAATGAGTTCATACCACATAGCCAGCTCTCTTCCTGCCCATAAATTCCTTTTAGAAGGAAATATATTGCAGGATTTACTCTGAGCCTCAAGGTGCTGGCTGTGAATGGACCATAGCGATTCAGACCTGGCACTGAGGAGTCATCCTGCTTCCACCACCTTCTATTTTTGGATATGCACGTTTCCCATAATATCAGTGGCAGATACCTTCTTCCTTCTCTGGAATACTGTGCAGTAAGGTATCTCATGCCATCTGTTTTTTCTGTCTGCTACAAATCTGCTGCCTCATTCGTGTTACCTGTCTCTCAATGGGTTGCAGAAGCCACTTTGAGCATTGACTGTGTGGGTCTCTGCACTCTGGGTTTTGAAAAGGCGAGAAGTGGAAAAGCACAAGAAATGGAAGTCCACGCAGATCAGATGAGCTGTAGACACAGACCATTTGCAGTGAGGGTACAGGTGGTAAGAGATGTGAATCACAGCTTGGTTTTGGTACTCAAGGCCTTAAGAGATGCAGCTCCTATGTACTGAAATTTTAATTTTGGTTAAAGCCACTAGGTAGGGCTCTGTTGTAGCTGTTTTCATGTCTTCACCTTCACACTGCCAGAGCCTGACTTTGGGAAATAGGCTTACCAGTGTCATTTTACTTTCAGATGTAGTCCTTGCAAGACCTTAGGCAGAAGGAACCCAGAACCCTCACACCTGAGGCCCGAGAAGCTCTTGAGAAAGTTGCTGAGGCCTTCAACAAAGACAAGCACATCCTTGTGTGATGTCACAGCTGTTTCTTCTTGCAGTCTTAGGAGAAAAAAATGCAATTGCCTGGTCTCATATTTCAATGGGGCATGTCAAAGAGAGATCCTCTGCTGATAATCAAAAGGACTTTCTTATCCTACAGATCTCCAAAAACAATTTTTACACCATTAGAAATGACAGCTCAGATCATAATCAGAGCCAGAGAGAGATAATGGCAGACAAAGATTTTGCATTTCACAAATGAGTAAGAACAGCGTGTAGGAAGTAAGGCAGGAAAAAATGAGGGAAATATAAATTTCTTCTTGTCTCTGCCTCCCCACAAGAACAAAGAAGCTTGGAGGAGGAAGTTTGGAAATGCTTGAGGTGAAATAAGGCACTCCTCTCTAGCAGCTGAAAGAGAGCTAATTAACATGCAGGCCTAAGAGAAAACAATGTGCTTTAATAACCAAAGAGATAATTGAACAATTAATTTACACCTTACAGACTTCTGGCCATAATGTTTCATGGGACAGTTCCTGCATTAACTGTCTGTTTGAGAGTGAGAACTGCTTTTTGAAAGACACACAATATTTGTAGAGAAGCTTGTAACAATAGCTACTCTCAGAGAGCCCATGGTGCCAATACCTTCTCTGGTCTAATATTATACCTAATAACCCCAGTTCAATTTTAGATCAGTCACTGTGGTTACCAGGCAGGGATGGTCTGTAGTAGCATGGAGTTTGGCAGAAGTCTTCACAGCCTGCCAGGAAGCAGGGCAAAGACTGCAGGAGAGCTTTGCAACTGCTGGCAATGACCTGTGGGAGGTGGTGCCACTGAATTTTGGTCTCTTATTAGTAGGCTTGACAGCTACAACGTAACCACCCATTAAGGCAAATTTTCCACACCGTTGTAATTAGCTTAGCAGCAAAATTGGCTGAGCGAGGGGAGATGACAACAAGGTCACATATGCAATCAAATTTCCATGCTAACAGTGCAAAATGTAAATAAAAATAATTATAAACGCTCCCTTTGTCAAAGGGTGGCCAAAGATTGGCTTTCCAGCTCACATAATTTGGTCTAAGGTTACAGACATAGGAATCATAGGCAGCTGGTTTCATTTGGGAGTCACACGATACAGTTCTTCTGCAGCCTTTTCCTTGCCACAAATTTAGGCAAGCTTTGCATAGAACAGAATTAATACTTGCACTGTGCTTTTGAAAAGATCATGGGCCAAGCCAAGTGAGCTGGAGTGGAGCAGGAGAGCCAAAGGGTAGAACAAACCAATAATGACAGCAGCATGTGATATCGTTTGGCCAGAGGAAGACGAGAACAGTGGTGGGATTTAAGGGTTCATTATTCCATCACCCTCCCAAGAAAAGGAATGTGTTCAGGGATTAGGATGGGATCCTAGGAACTGGGAAAATTGGAGTTTATTTCTGACCTTGTCGCGTCCTATCTGTGTGCTCTTCTATCTGTGACTCAGTTTCCCAGCCCACATAATCCTCACTTCAGTGCTGTTCTCTGGGCTCCTCCATGGAGGCTTCTGGCCTCTTCTGGGAGCCCAGCTGAGCTGCTGAAAGACAGCATGTCATTATTAATTTGTTTGTTCAATGCTTTATATTTCAGATGAAATTAAAAGCTAAACAGAATGAGTTCTGTACAAGCCCTTGAAGAAATGAGAGTTTTTTTTTAAAAAAAGCTCTGTGTTTCAGACAGATTCACCTTTCATTAGGCTCTCCCCCAGCACATCTTGTTCAAACACCTCTGACAAACATTCTGTGATCCTGATTTCTGCTAGCAAGTGCCTTGGGAATAAGCTGTCCCAGAGCCACGAAATAATGTGGTGGCTGAAGTGAGCACTGCCAGGGCTGCTCCACATCCTGCTGGTTTTAGAGCCTCTCACACTGCTGCAGTCTGGCCTTCGGGTCTGAGGGGAGGAAGAAGAAATAGCACAACCATTAAAAGGTTTTTGCAGTGGTGCAGCAGAGGGTTTGGGTGATTAAGTCTTTTCATGAGGATGATTTCAGACAGAAGAGAGAGAAATGATAAGAGAGAAATGATAAATGACATCTGGCAAAGAAGTCGTTAAGGTCTTTGAGTGTATGCAGAAATGTTTCCTCCATGGTGTGAGGAAAAATGTGTATACTTCTCTCAGCAGAGGGTAGTGTTTTGCTTCTGAAATGAACCTGAGGAATATTTAAAAGACAGCTTAAGGAATGAAGTTCAAAAGCATTTCTCCTGGGAGCAAATCAGACCCTAAAACTGTCCTTATCATTGCTCATTATTGCAGCACGGTCAGACTGTGTCCCAGTAGTTTTGGGAGTTCACCTCCGTGTCTCTGCCAGGAAAGACCATCCTCAGATTTCTTTATCCCTGGACTGAGGGTGAGGTCAGGTACATGCTAGAGACCATAGGCCCTGGAGACTTTGGGGGAAACTCTAGGGAAGAGGACTAATTCGAGGCACCAGGATAAAAGATTTAGAAATATAAAGTAAGGGTTTGCTGAGCTTGTTGCAAAGAGAGAGCAAATTAAGTTATTTCTTCACATTCAAAGAGCCTGTATTTGTCATCCCAAAGTGTAAACTGTGGAAGGGCTTTACTGATCAGCTCTTTCACACCTTTCCCGTTTGAGAGAAGGGAGAACTCAGAGCAGGGATGTTTTGGGTTCATGGATCTCATTCGGATGTCCCGGCAGCCGGGAGAGGGAAGTGTCCCATTCCCACAGACACCACTAGAGGCCACCGCAAACCTCGACAAAGAGCTAAAAACCTCTGATTTCCATCAGAGAGCGAATTTACAAAAAGGAGTCAGAAGGCTCTGCTGTGTCCCATATGAGCATGTGTTTCGTGTCTTCTGTAACGAAGGAAAATGTGCCCGAGCTTACATCAAGCTCATGTATCCATCAGGTTTTTAATCTTTTTTTGGGGGCTTTTTTTTTCCTTGAAAGAAGGGTTAGATAGAAGAAATATTTTTCATCATCATGGTGACTTTTGTGAGGGTAATACATGTCATATCTGTTTCATGGAGGGGAACTATTAGGTCCAGAGAATTTAAGAAACTTGCGGAGATTATTAGATATTGTTATTAATTTTGCTGTAGAAGCATAACCTGTTCTGGGCCAGAGATTGTTTAAACCTTTTTTATTTGCTAGGCCCAGCTATCACATATGTTATAATGAAGAAAATGGACCACAACTTTCTTAAAATCCAGCCTTTATTCAATACAATGAGCAGCCTTGCACTGAAGTGCTGTTTTTTCTACAGCTAAGTGCTGACACCAGTTTCCAATATTACCTCAGCTTCTATAAACCACATTCACCTGCAGCTGCAGGATCAGGAAGCCTGATGTAGCATTTTTCATGGCTGAATGCAGACATTTGGCTCAGCCAGAAAAAAGAACATAATTAAATATAATTTAAACTAGAAGGGTATAGCCATTCCACCATTCACCCCATTTAGGAGCACGCCCAATGCAACATATTTTGCTGTGTCTTAGAAAAATTAAATGGCTTATGTTACACTTTGTGACAAATTAGTTTGTAAAGAATTGGCTTTTCTCCAAGGAAAACCTCTATCTATCACTTTCACAGGTAAATATTGGCAGCAGTGACCCAAGGTTGTCAAGTCAGCCTTTCACATTAGGTTGCACATTGCTTTGTAGTGTATCCTAGTATTAAAGCAAAAGGTTCAATTCTGTCAGCTGTGTCTGAAGTAAAGAGCCTGGCATTTGGAAAACTGGGCATTTTAGAGCTAAGGATCAGATCACGTGGAGATGTATTTGAAATTCACACCAATGGGGTTCATTTTCATGTAAATGAAAAAATACATTTTCCTAAGTCATTAATGAGAAAGGATGGGTTGGTATTGCATGATTTAGTTGGTATTGCATCTTATTCTTTGCATGCTGGAAGCTGTAGGAAGTGTGGAGCTGGATGTTCCTTCCTAATTTTGTTTGCCTACACCTCTCAGTATTTTGTATTATGCTTCTTATTAATGTGAAAATACACATTAAAACCCAGCTGGTATATTTTTATTGGTTTAGATGGCCCATTTCAGCAGGCAGAAGGAGATTGCACTTTTTCCCATAACACACAGCAATGGAGATGTGCTAGATACAGTAGGATGTATTTGTTTTCCTTTTTCTAATTACATATGGGATGTTATCAGATCTGCTCTGGTAAATCCTCAGCTCTCTTTTTGCAGGCTTAAATAAGCCTGGCCAATTTCATGTGTGTGTGCTGCTTTTCTCCTCTGAGTCTCTGTTTACCTTCAACAAAAGTTTTGTTTGGACTGTAACAGTTTCTTTTTGCCAAAAGGAGGATTTTATCTTGCAAATAAATACACCAGCCCTTGCTTAGCATGCTTTAATGAAGGGTTAAAGTGGTGCATGCCACAGAGGGGGACTCTGCATGCTGTCACTGCCTTGTGTCCCTCTGCAGCACTGCCAGCTGTGGCATCCACAGCTGCTGCTGCTCCTGGCTTCTTGGCCTTCCTGAATTACATCAGTCACAAAGCCAGCAGGATTCTCCAGGAGCCTCTGAGGTGCTGGAAATGCCACTAAGGTAACTCAATTTTCTCTCTTCCCCAGCTGTTCCTCCTCCCATAACCTGCTACCTGTTCTCCTTAGGTGCTCTGTTGCTGTTCCCAGACTCCCAAAACAGGTGAAAAGCAGAGGTTCTGTTTTCACAGGTGCTTTGGGAAAGGTCTTCATTAAGCAGTGGTTCACCAGCTCCCAGTTAATTCAGTGGGAATGAGGCACCTGAAGATGTAACAGGAGCTTTAAAAACTCCTGAAAAGAACGACCTCTCCACAGAAGTGCTTTAGGGGCAGTGATTCTCTGTAAATGTTATGTCTGCATAAGCCTGGATAACTTTAGGTACATAATTAATGCACTTCAGTTAGGAAAATAATTGTGCTGTCTCCCCTGTAGTCAGAGAGAGAAATGAGCAGCTTGTACCACCAGGATCTCAGCTGCTGTCAGGAGCTGCCTTGCTGTTTCCTAGAGTACTTAGGGTGACAGCAGTTAAGTGTCTAAAATTAGTTAGCAGAGGAATGGGAACTACTCATCTGTCGATCACTTTAAAGACTGCAGCGTAGATGTTTTTCAAAGGTAGCTTGTTAACTTGAAATATGTTTCTTTCTGACAGAGGTCAGAATTAATTTTTTTTTTTTTTTAACTAAGGAAAAAGCAGGTGGGACTTAGAGCAGATATAAAAAATCAAAACAATAGGAAAGGATGGTTTTGTTTGTAAATGCTCACTGATGTGGAATTTTGACTGGTGCTTTGGAAAGGGTGAGCTCCACACCAAGCAGCTGAGGCACCATAAAACATTCTTTCCATGGCTCATGTTGCCTGCCTTTGCTTCCATGGTGGGTGTTACACACCTGTGGAAAGAGTGCTGCTGTGAGCCTACATTTTTAACTCTTTATTTCTGGCAAATAATTTCAAAATGATGCAGAATTTGTACCTTTAAATGGGAGGTTTCTGAACAGCAGTCATTGAAACATCAGGTTGTGTCACAGGCCGTGAAAGAATGGCACCATCATCTGTAAAAAAAAATAGATCTTTAATGAGCTGTGTAAACATACTTATGGAATCCAAAGGGTACAAAGTGAGATGATCTTTTGAGTCAGAGGTTCTTTTATTTCCCTTTCTGGTTCTCAGTGTGTACCACACTGTCTGTACTATTATTAGGCCTCTTTGCTGACACAAACACAGAAACTCATTGGCAGTCACTAGTGGATTAAAGGATTTATCTCAAGAAATGCTCTGGCTGGGGAATGGATGGCAGAAGTAAAAACACTCAGATATGAATAATGTGGTTCCTTTCTTGACTTTCTTTTTCTGCTTATGATCTATTTTCACAGCAAGTCATTAGTACTGGAGACTCAAGAAATGGTTGTGTAATAATTTACATAATAAATCCTGGCATCAATCTGCAGTACTGACAAACATATGTTCTGGTGGGCTGAGGCTCATTAGGCAGAGCTCTTTCTCACCCACTGCTGTTAGAGATGTTAAAGGCTGTATTTAGTTAGGTTGGAACTATTCTTGGTCTGAGTTAATGGTATGGACATGTGAAGACATTTGGAAAGGTCCCTCAAAGGCTTGTTTTCAATTCATAAGAACAGTGTGAACAAATTAATGGTGAAATCATGAGGAAGTGTAAACCCAAAGGTTAAATTGACTCAAATTAACAGGAGCATTGTTCTGCCCTGCAGTGGGGAGATGAACGTGGGCCTCTAAACTGCTTCCTACCAGAGCTTCTGCATGGCCACAAATTAGAGATCTGAGGGAGTCTGCTCCTTCTGTGAGTGCTGTTTTTAACCAAGTGAAGTCAAGACCTTTATTTCCTGCTCCTTAAGAAAGGATTTAATGCAGCAACAGCAGCGTAATCCCTGGGATGATCCCGGTGAAAACTGAGGAGTTCCAGCGGGTGCAAGGTCTGTCTTGTAGACAAAGTGCAAAAGAAGCAAAAGCAGCTTTCTTCCACTGGCCAGGGACCTTTGCAGAGCATCAAAATTTTTAAGTTGAAACATGAACTTCAGGCTCTAAGATATTGCCTTACATAGGGCCTGGTTGAGTTGGTTGAGTTGCTCTGCTGTGTTACATGGGGCAGTAGATGGGCACAAGAATTTACAGGTAATGAGTGCCCTGCAGCACTGTGTGCTCAGACTTTAAGTGAAGATTTTGTGAGTGTGTATTTCTTACCATGTTGGAAGAAATGCTGTTATGAGAGGATAGGTTGAATTCCTCATCTGTATGATGGTTCTAGAAACCACAAACATTACCCCTGTGAAACACTCCAGAAAAATAAATGCTCCAGCTCTATCACTCAGTGAGACTTCAATTATCAGTTCTGAAAACAGCTCACACTTACAATCAGTGATGCACAAAATACTCATCAGAATTAAGTTAGCTTTGAGTGGAGCAGGGCTGGAATTGTTTATGCTGCACACTGCTGATTGCAAGAACTTGATGAGCTAATTAATGGTGAAGTAGAGTGCCTCAATCTGTGGTTATTCAGTGTATTAAAGGAGGTAGTTAATGTTGCCTCACAACAGGAAACTTGTGAAGTTGTTAGGGGTTGTGTTCTTTCCCCTTGCCCCCAGGAGCAGAGTCTGAAGCTCTGAGAGAGGAGAAAGGAGGTTTTGATGTTCTTTGCCTGGGTTCTTGTCCAATATTCTTGATCTGAATTTATTCTTTTTGCCGTATTTATTCAAACTTTGTATTTTAGTTGGCTTTATTTATGGAAAGAAGAAAAAATAACCTCCCTCTTCCAGGATTTGTGAGCACATCTCAGGTGAGATGAGGGGGCCTTGCACTTCACCTGAGTCTGAGGATGCAAACAGAGCAGTGCTTCTCTCTGGCACAATGTGATTTCTTTGACCCCTATTTCTTAGAGCAGCAGAGGCTTTAGCATCCTGATTAGCTGCTTACTTTCCATCAGAAGTATCTATTTCCTTATTTATTGTTTCCTGTGTTGCATGAATTTCTGGTGCTTTGGCCTCTTGCTGTTTGAGGGAGTTGACTTTTTTTTGTGGGCCCTGTTTGCTCATCCAAGGTTGGGTTTCTCTGGACAATGTCTGCCAGCTGCTCCTAGGATTTATAAAGTAGGAACTGCTCAAAGTTATCTCCTTGCTATCCTTTATCTCATCCTTCTGGCCTTTGGCTGCTTTCAGTGTTTGACTCATGTCTTTGTGCATGGGAGAATTCTGGACTGCACTGACTCACAAGTGCGACCAGCTCTGGCTTTATGCCCAACTTTTCTCAATGTCTGTTTTGCTTGTGATGCCAATTTCTTCAAAACATTTAAAACAGCACAACGTTAAAAATGGAATTGCTTTCCTACCTAAAACAAATATAAAACTTAAACTAAACCCATCATTTTTCTAAGTCATGGTGATTTGGTTTAGTTCTTTAGTTTGGCTCTTTTGTTGTTTCCTTTCCTCAAGAAGAGGTAGGGCAGAGGTTTCTCAAAAAAAACGTTGAAGGTTGCCAAAATGTCCAGACCTTCAAAACTTTTATCAGCCATGCTAATGGAAATATTACAATGTCATGCAAATGTGAATTAGTTGGCAGAACATCTTGTTGCAGCCAGGGAAAAAAGCCCTGCATACTGAGTGGCAAATTTATACTCTTCAATGGCATCCTTATTGGCTAAAGTGGGACACATGTAGCTGTACTTTGTAAAAATAATGAAGTCAAGGATATAAAATAGCTGGGCTTCTCCAGTATTGAAACACTCTTTCAGATCAACAAATTGAAAAGGTCTTTCAGGATTCTCTTGTGGCTTTGTGCACAAAAGATGAAATCATTCAAAGAACAGGGCATAAAGATACCATCTGATATGTGGATCAAAATAATGCACTCTATGCTAGGAAAATAAGACCAGTACAGAAACAGTCTTGAATGAGGTTTAGCATTCATTGTTCCCTATCAAATTGATTGACAATTCTTTTTCAACTGTGTAATTTTTAAAAGAGCTACAGGAATTGTTCAGCCCAACCTCATTTATATTTTGAAATAAAGCTTTGTGTGTTTTTATTCATCGTGGCAAGCATAGAAAAAATACCAGCACTTATCTGATCCTGGCTTTACATAATGCAGCATTAGTCAACAAAGTTTTACCTGCATTCCTCCTGTGGCTTACTGGGCTAAGTACTCAAAGTCATTACCATTTCATGGCTGCTTGGTATCTTGTTTAAAAAGAGGTTGGAGAGCTCAGCTTAGCTCCTGATGGATCAGCAGAGCTGTACCAGAGATGTGTAGGCTGTTTTGGACAAAATGAGAACAAACTCAAAAAAAATAAATGGAGCTAAACCCCAGATTTAGGCTACAGTCCAGCAATGAGTTCCATTGTTGTTTCCATGGAGCTCAGGGCAGGATCAGCCACAGTTGTTTTTTAAAAAATATTCTCATGAGGCCATAGTGTTTCCTGTCTTGCTGGGAGCATGGGAGGAAGAACAGTAATTTTGTGTTATTTTGGCACATCTTCCATGCCTTTCAGTGGAGAACAGAATGGAGACAGGAGCAAAAGGCAGCTATATTGAAACATATTGATTCTTTTTCTTCCTTTTTTTTTTCTTTCTATTTAAACCACAAAGAAGTTCAGACTTGCAGTAAGTTGTGAAGAAAGGATTGAAGTGATGGGTTGAGTTGTTTCTGTGCTTCTTTGGGGGAAGATTGCCTTGTCTCTTTTTCTCTTCTTGTTCTTTTTTTTTTTTTTTTTCCTTGCAATCTATAATGAGGATTATAAATTAAAGATATCCCCAGACAGCAGCCTGGATCAGAGTAAGCCAATCAGATGGATGCTGCTGCATGAACCTTCTTTCTGATTTTGTAGGTGTACTTTAGCTCTGCAACTGCCAATCATCATCTCAGATCTGAGCATCCCCACCTGTGGGAGCTGGGTCATACCTTTCTAATTTGCTTTCAGCTGACATGGTCACCCTGGCAGAAAGGAAGGAGAGAGTTCTTGAAAGAGGAGCTTTCCCCTATGCTCATTCCCAACCTGCAAAACACTTCCAGAACTTCCACAGCTGCTGTCCTTTCTCTCAAAAAGGCTGGTGAAGCATTATATAAACTGCATTCTGAAAGTTGATGCAAATAGGCCTTGCTCTTTTCCCAAAGCTGCTGAACAGCTTTTGAGTGGGGAATGATGCTGCACCAGCTCCTGAGAGGAGGGGGGTTATTTTAAGCCAGCTATAATTCTGGGTTTCTGCAGCTGACAGCTACACTGACTGGGGTGGGAGCTGGCTCCTGTCCCTGGAAAGGAAAACAAAAGGTCCTGCACACCCTGGCTTCTCATGCTGCTGGTGCCACCCAATTACTGCTCGGATTAATGGGACATGATGGTGCAAGTACTTTGAGACATCTCCATGGTGCATCTCACCACCCATACAGCCTGCTCTGGCAGGCAAAAGAGCCGTGAGAACTCCCTCCCCCATGGTGATTCACCTCACCTTAGGGCAGGTGGCTGAGCCCTGTCCTGTAGGTAAAAACCTGTGCAAGCTGGTTGCTGTCAGGTGGGGTCTACTTAACTCAGTCTGCACAGCTGTAGTTTGATCATCTGAATTCCCTTCCTGCACCTGTGTGCATCTCGCTTGGCAAAGGGATAAATCCTGCCAAAAATGTAGTGGGATATTCATTCTTGTCAGGAAGTTACCTGCAGTAACTAGTTTGGAGTACTTAGGTTCTTTGTAATGCTCAGAATGATCCCACACCTTCCTGGGAGCCTGTTTTCCAGTTTCTCCATGCTCAGGTTGCAGCAGGGCTCATCCCCCAGCCCTTTGGTTTGGTTTTCCCCATGTCCCTGATACAGTGCAGCATTTCAGATGCTCTGGATGTGTAATCCAGACTGGCAATCCATCATGATGCTGGGTTTATCCTTTCTTGCTCTCCCCAGCTCACATCTTTAATTCAGCATTCATGATTTCCTTTCTTTCCAGAAACCCTATTTCCCATCTTACTTTCCCTGCAGAAAATTAAACTTTGTCACAGTCTGAGCATCTTTGAATGCTTGTCTGTATCTTGAGATCTGAATTTAGAGCTGCTTTTTATTTCAAGAGCACTGAGCCAAGCAAAACAGGCTCGAATTTGTTTAGTGCCATGGATGTACAGAGAAGCATCTCCATCTGTGCTCTTCGTGTTTTGATTTGCTCCATGAAGAGCTGCAGGTGTTACTAGATCCTCCTTTTGGTTCTGGAGAAATATGTGCCAGTGACATTGTGCAAAGTTAAAATGCAGCTCTCGGCTGGAACAAAAAGATTTTCTTGCTTTATGTTTGACAAAACAGTAAAAAGCATAACAAAGGATACTTTAGTAATGTATGACTGCCTTGTATAAGTAACTCAGAGCTCTTCATGTTGGAAACAGACCCAGAAAATGAGTTAAAATTAAAAAGTCAACAGTTAAGGTATTTTTCCTATATACTTTAGATTTGCAATTTTATGATGTTCAGATATTTGTTACATGTGCTATTTATCCCACTATGTTCACTAATTACAGTAAACATCTAAGCAAATTTAGCTTGCTTTCCTGTATCTTTATCTTGTCCTACAAATATCCCATGGAACCTCAAGGAGCAAATAAAATATCTCTGTAATATTTTCAATACTTTCTTAAAAATTAAATTCTCCCTCCACCTCCCAGTTCAAAGGACATTCAGTGTTCATCTGAGCCTCTCTGTTTCACTCAGAGAAAAGTATAGAGTATGGAAAAAATAAGTTGTCCTAACACTGGAGGCAGGAACAATGAAGAGATGTCACAGATTCTGTGAGTACTTGGTGAGTTTTGCTTGTGTTTTACTGAGAAGTCAGATTTTGTGATGGGAGTTTTGTGAAGCAGCCTGTTGGATTCACTGAGGGTGTGGGAAGAGCAGGTGTGGGAGGTCTTGCAGTCCTAAGGCAGCCAGAGCAGCTCTGGACCAACCCCACTCTTGCACTGTATACAAGTTGAGGGAGAGGAGCCTTTATCTCCAGAAATGCCTGGTCTGACCCTGTTTACTCAGCTTGTCTGTGACATTTGGCACTGCCATAGGTACCAGAGTCTGCCTGGCTTTTTCATCTGACATATTACGACGCTAGAAAATAAATCCTGCGTGCTGCTGAGCTCCAGCTCCTTTCATCAGCTCCCCTCATGTTTGCAGAAGCAATAGGATCAGTTGTAATTCCTCCAGCATGGATTGTGTTCCTTGGTGTCAGAGGAAGCTCCTCCACTCCCTTTGGGTGTCTCTGAGCAGTTTGAAGCATGCAGAAGCTGCTGCTTTGAGTGACATTTCTCTCCCTTTCTTCCACAGCCGAGATCCTGCCACAAGCTCTTTTTAATTTCTCTACTGGTAAAAGGTTACCAGTAAGACATTATCACAGCAACAAGAGGAAGAGAGTATAAAATAGACAACTCTTGTATTTTTCATTTAATCTTCTGATATCTGATTTTTTTTTTCAGCTTGTAATGTCCATTTGCAAATAATTAGGTGAAAGAAAGGCAAGTCCTCATAGTAATGGAGACCAAAGACATGAACAAGGTCAACATTAAGGCTGAATATTTAACTAAAAGTTGCAGGGTTAACTTTAGGAAAAGTCTATGATTTCAAGCATCTCTGACTTTTTTCTTGAGCATCAATTAAGAGATATTATGGTTGGTATCAGACATGCCAGTGAGGTGAATTAGCTGAAGGTTTCTTTCACCTCCTTGTCTCATGATTCAGGCATCCCTCAGTTATCTTTTGTAGGTGTTCTGATTTTCAAAATGCTCAGAAGATTATATCTCTAAGGACTGCCAGGAGCCAGGGTTTGGTTTTGGTCTGCAGCTCATGTGGGGAAGCAGTGAAGATGAAGTAGGGGGACATCAATCCCTGTCCAGCAGTGCTGGGTGCTGTGCATTAAGCAAGGAAGCAGGTGAGTCTTAGAGCAGGGGTTTCACAAAATCAAAAGCATGGAAGAGCATCTTGCAAGGCTGTAACCTCTTTTTATCATTAATGATTACAGTTCTGTGTTGTATTTCCAGCCATGGTGCAAAGACAAATGTTCTTTAAGCAAGTGTTAGGACCATTCCTCTTTTCCTGATGTATTTTTTTATCCACCAACTCCAAATACTGATATTTTAAGTTGCCTTGTTTTCTAACAAGCTTAAGTTTGAAACAAGTGACTGAATGTATAATTGCTGAGAATATTCTAAATTGAGATGGTTTGACTTCTGGAATGAAATCAGCTTGTTTCAAATCATATTTAGAAGCTGAAGAAGTTGTGTGAGAATCCTTTATCTTCTGCTGTTACAGGATTCTGGAAACAGCTTCATGGTGAGGTGATGTTCCCTTGGAAAGCTTTGGTGCACTTAGAGCAAAGCCCCAGAGTTCAGGCTGCTTGGCAAGGACACTGCAGTCCCCACCTAAGTAGTGCAGGCTGGTGGGAAAAGACAATTCTCCTTGGCCAGAACAAACCCCCAGGATCCAAAAGGGCAGGGGATGAAAAGGAGAATCATGGACAGGAATAACATCTAAGGCTTTACATAAGTTGTCTCACCTTGACTTACAGTCAGGACATGTTTTTCTTGGTGGCACTCCAGATCAGTTAAAATGAAGAGATTGCAGCAGCCTCAGCTAAACTTTAAACTGGATCATTTACACATTGCTAACATAAAAAAAAATGTGCTGTGTGATTCATATTATTATTATTATTATTCTGTGATATGCTATTTATTTTATGTTGTTCCCACATTTCCTGGTCCTTAAAATACTTTGGAATAACTGCCACCACAAAATTACATGGTTGTGTTTGTCAAGAAATCTAACTGTGAGTATGGCACTTAGGATTTTGGAAGTTGGATGCTTGGATTGCAAAAATGCTGAACAATAGAAAAATGAATATTTGTCTATAAATAACCTCAGTAGACTTCAGAATTCCACGGGGGTGAGGTAAATAAGGCAACAGCCTTCTTAGACTTGGGTCTGTCCCAAGTGTTTAAAAAGTTATTCTGGTACATAGCAACCTTACTTTTCAATGCAGTCTTAGGACTTGAAGCAACTTTTTGGCTATGCCCCTCTGAGAGTGGGAATTGCCAGTTAAAAGAAGGGTGAGGAGAGGTGGAATGTCACCATTTGATAAGTCTGGGAGCTGCACACATCTGTGTGGATTGCTGTAGTGGTGTGTCTGACCCTCTTTATGGATGGTCACCCCAAATTCTGCTCAAATGCACATTTTCACTGAGCTTTCTTGTTAAAAACCACAGGATTTTGTTTTAACCTTGCTGCTGCTCTCAGCAGCCCCTGCAAGGCTGAAAGCTGACCTTTCCCTCAGTGGAACAAGGTGGGTTTCTGTGCTGCACTGCCACAGGTGCCTCCCCATCCCATCACCCATGGCTGCAGAGGAAAGTGGTGTGGATCCAGCTGAACTGACATTACTGAGTGAAGTGACCAGGCCAGTGCTGTACAGAGTGAAGATTCATGTGTTTCTATACTGATGCCTCAGGTTTCAGCTTTTATATTTTTCAGATTCTGTGCTACTTTAGTGTGTAGTTCTGAGTTTCACATTAAGGCTTGGTGAGCTCTCTTCTCAGAGTAGAGAGAGAAAACAATTCTTTTCCTAGCTGGGAACCAAAGATAACCACCCAAATCTCAGGCCCAAGAGCACAAACAATGAGGACTGAAGAGAGAAAAACAAGCAGGATGGGACTGCATGGGCTAAAGCTGGAACTGGACAATGAACTCCAAGATGCAAATGGAGCAGAACTGATCAAAGTGAGAGCCCCCGTGAGCGGCCGTGCATTTTGGGACCATTTTGGTTCCTCTTGGGTGCAGCCCTGGCTGGGCTCTTGTGCTGCCCAAGGTGGATCCATGGAGGAGATCCTTTTAATAAATCCCTGCTTTATTCTTTAGCTCTGTCCAGCCTCTGTTCTAGGTCTGCCTTCACAAGGCATCAATACTACTGAACATCTCTGGGAGCAGCTGTTCTGTAGGGAGCCTGTGGTGTGTGTGTCCTTTGGAAGCACAAGAAATCCTCTGACAATGTTAAAAAAAGCACCATTCAGACAGGGCCAGGGTGGAGGAGTGGAGGGAATAACAAATGAACTGATGGCAGTGACATCTGGAAACTGCACCACCGAGTGCAGGATGAGCCTTCCAGAGGGAAAGGAGCAGGCAGGGTATGCAGGCAGCAGAACCTGCTTTTGGCACAAACTCTCTGTAATCACTATTCCAATGCTTGATCTCACAGCTAACGTGTACAACACAGCAGATGTGAAGATTAAGCTTCAAATGCAGTAGAATGATCAGAACATGGCGATCCCCGACGAAGGAATGATTGATGATTTGTTTTAGATTAGAAGGTTGAAGGATTGTTTTATTAAAACTATGCTATATTACATTAATATACTATTTAAAGATATATACATACTATATCATACTTACTTACTTTCTAACTATTACTGATTAACAGAACCTGTGACTCTCTGCTCAGAGTCCCAACACAGCTGGATCCAATTGGTCATTGAACCCAAACACCTTCACCAGAATCCAATCAAGCAATCACTGCAGGTAAAACATCTCCATACCACATTCCACATGGGGAAAACACAGGAGCAGAGGTAAGAATTGTTTTCTCTTCTTCTCTCTGTGCTTCTCCAGGTAAAATCCTGAGAGGGAGAATTAGGTTTCTCTATTCAGAGAACGTGAATGCCACAGTAAAATGGTTTACAAATCTGCCCAGTGTACTGAAATGCTTCTCATGCATTGCTAGGGATGCTAATTTAAGAATGCATCTCCTAATGGAAACCAGTGAGCTTCCCCTCCAAACCCCACTATTACCACCATGTATTTTTCAGCCATGGATTACGGTTTACCTCTGTTTTGAAGGCATGAGGCATTATCTATGTAATGAAATGAATTTGTGATATATTCATTGGGGCAAATGGCTCAGGATAGTCCTAGTTAGTGGTTGCAGATATGAATACATTTGTCCTGAGTGTAAAACTGATGCCTGACATCCTTAGCATGTCATACAAACTCAGGTTTTACCTTTGTAGTTAGGCAGAACCCTATCAACATTCCTAATCACATCAACCCTGAGGCTAGGACTGTTTTCTCCTCTTACAAAGGGAGAAAAATGAAAAAGTAAAGTAGAAATGAGATAGCCAAACTAGGAGGAGGTCCCTCAGACCTTCTGAAGTTCTCATCTTCAAACCAGTACTTGGTACACCAACCCTTTATACGTGTCACAGGAAAGCATCTTGGGTGCTCTGGAATAGATTTTATTTTGGGGAATATAGTTATGATTCCAAAAAGGATATTTGCACTTTTTTGACTCTCCTAAGCAAAAGGATGAATTAGATGTACTGCCAAACAAAAAAACCCAAACAAAAAATTCAAAACAAACAAAAATACCCAAACAACAAGAATAACAACAACAAACCCACAAAAACCCCTCCAAAACCCAAGAAAAAGACAACCAAACAAAAACACTTGGTCATCAAAAAATTGATTCCGTTGGTTATTTCTAAACAATCAACTCCACAACTAAATATCAGACTAGAGATGGATTTATAAAAGCATTTCAGATGCTTAAGCCCCAGAGGAAACATGGAACAGGGAGGGGGGGAAAAGTGTGTGCATGATGAGGGATCCATACTAGAGGAGAAAAAAATAATGCTGGAGTAGTTGGAGTCTTCTTTCTCTTGGAAAATGGAGTAGACAAGCAAGGTGAAATTTCAATTTGATACTCCCACAAAAATCTTTATCTGGTGTTTAGGAGCCTTTATGGTTTTTAGCCAAATTGTTCTATATATGCACCTGTTGATCATGTAAATGCTGTTAGGTGCTCTTTCCAGGATGCACTGCACCAGCTTCTGGTTCAAACATCCACAGCTTTTAGGCACGCTGTTCTGAAATCCTGAAGTTAATATCAGAGACCTTTCCAGCTGTAAAGAGTTTTGTTGGCACCAATCAGTTCTGCTTGGATTTCTCCCACCATTCAAGCCCTCAGCTGCCTGTGGCTGGTTAAAGTGGTTGTTTGTAGCTGTTGCTCAGTTTACCTTCGTTATTTTACATGGGGATTAAGTGTGTGGTAAAGTTGTTACTTGAGTGCTTGATGTTTATGTGAGCCAGAATGAAACATAACAATGGTCCAGCACCCAAGCTGGAAGCTGCCTTCCCTTGGATTCCTGGCAGGTTGGGTCTGGGATGTGTGTTCAGCAGTTTGACATGGCTCTGAATGGATGTTATCACTCTTCAGTCTGGCCTGAACCCTTGGAAAGGCATTGCAGCACACCAAGACATTTGCAGATGTTTTTATCCTCACTCGTTTTATGATTTGTACTTTGTGTTAGTGGCTCTGTTATGACTTGTTTAAAGGGAATTCGAATTTATTGTTGCATTTTGCAGGAATGACAACACTCTGCTCAAGAGTGTCTCAGTTTACCACAGTTTTAAACATTTTGCCATTAGTGAGCAAGGGGTGAGAGAAGGGAAGTGCTGCTTCAAGAGAGGCATAACTCAGCAAATTTCTAATTTGCTCAAGTCTATGAAGCCATTAAACAGTTTTTCCTTTTCAAAGGAGATCCCATGAGTTTGATTTTTTGTGGAATCTATCAAGCTCAATTCCTCTATTTAACCTTACTTAAATTTATTTACTTACTTCCCTTTGGCCATTAAAATATGTGGTTTTATGGGGTTTTTTTTGTTAAAAAAAGTCACCATTTAAAAAACCAAAACAACAAAAACCACACTCAACAAAATAAAGCCTCCAAACCTACAAACAGTTCCTCACACTAAATAGAGACCATGATGTGTAGCAGGTCCTCCTGTCTAATGGCTCTTTGTTGTGATGATGAGGAAGATTGTCTGTGCTCTCTTTTTTTTTCACACCTGTCACAGATCAACTTTATTTCCCAAACCCAGAGGGGTCCTGAGAAAATACAAAGATGGGACTTGATTTTTCATCTAGTTTGTAGTACAGGGCTTTGTAAGATAATTCTTCATCCACATCATTCAGAGACCTAAATTCAGCTGTTTTTTCCAGGGTTGCATTGTTGTTAAGCACATTCTCCCCGTTTTAAATTTCAAACTTTTGTACCACTTTCAACCTTTCTTTTATTTTTCAGCTCCTTTTGTTCCCACTCTGTGTGTTGCCAGTTCTGCTTTGAAGTCCTTTGCTGTTCTGTCAGGACAGAGATTTATTTTGCATGACTTCTCTTAGCTCTCTTGCCTCTGTGAAGATGTGGCAGTGCACACCTCTGGCAAGCCGTTCTTAGATTTTACTTTTATTTTTGCCACTACATCCTTTATATATAAGTATCTGGCCACTGTTATGTTCTCTGGAATCCCTTCAGCTGGGTCATTTCTGCTTGGGAGTTGGTGGGATTCAATGCTTTTGCACAGAGGGTTGGCTGTGACAAAACTGTCTCCAGGAGCTCCCTCTTACAATGAGGTCTGTGGGGTCAGGCTTTTGCGTGTGCCTGCAGCCCTACTGATCCTGCAGGATTCCCCACAGAGCAGCCTGTTTGCCTGGAACTCCTTGGAGAGCAGTGCCCAAGGAGTGAGGCATGACCCCTGCTGCTCCCCCACTCTGTTGCCTAAGCACCAAACTCTGAATCTGCACTGACATTCCCATGTTTCATCATCCCTTTGTGCATTTTCTCAGACTGATGGCTATTTGATCTCCCCCTGGTGTCCTGTTACCTCTGGGTTTGCTGCATGCTGGAGACAAAGAGGCATGAGGAGTTAACACCAAAAAGTTCTTGTATAATCCATCTTGCCTTATTCTTTAGAGAAGAAAAACCTGGCATCCATAGGGGATACACTGAAAAGGTCATTTTTTGTATTTGCCTGTCCTGCTGTTTTGAAAAGGCACTCGAGCGTGTTCACCTCACTTATATTTGGAAACCTTTGACTTCTGTATTCAGTTTTCCTTTGTGTCTTGCTACAGCTCAGAAGAAGTTGTCAGAGATCCTGGAAGATGGCATCTCTGAGTCGTGGGACTGAAGCTAATGGAAGCCTCGTGCTCATGTCAACAAAGTGCTTCTGTTCCCCTGTGACCCACCTGGGAATGCTGCAGATTTATTGGTGTGGTTCCTCACAGGAAGAACAAATCCAGCTTTGTAGCTGCAGCTGGGACTGGGAGGAAATCTACACAAGATTCATTTTACCTGTAAGTTTTTCATATTTGAAATTCATTTATGAAAGTAACACTAAGCACTGGTGTTGGGTTATTTATTAAGGAATCTGATATGGCAAATCATTTAAATATTTGTGATGTATGAAGAAAAGCATGTTTGAAATGAGTTGAGGAGCTCCACTGGGGGAAATACATAGTAAATAGTGGCACAAAATGATGAAAGCAGGTGAGGGGGCCAAAAATAGAAATGAGTAAGTATTTATAAGCCTTGTTTACTCTCTCTTTTAACTGAGGGCTCTAAGCAGTTGTAAAATTCTAGTGTCTGTGAGTTGGTAGGCTGCTTCTGGAATCTGGAAATCCCCCACGGATACAGACCTCCATGGTCTCCATGCCTTGACAAAATCACTTCATGTAAATCACTCAAAGTACAGATAACTTAAATTTTCCAACAGGCAGAAAAAAAAAACCCCAACCAAACCCAATTTTCCTTATTTTAAATTTAAGCAAAACATTGAGATAACTTCACACAATAACTTCACTACAGTAACCCCATGTAAATTAATAATATTGAGACATTTCCTTTTATCCTGTCATTGTTATGTAAAAGAAGTTTCAAAATACTCCACCTAGTAAGACTAAAACCTTTGCTGCAGAAAACTTTGTAGCCAGGCCATTTGCTTCCATTTTAAGAATGCTGGAAAAATATTCCTCTTCTTACACCAGGGGAAAAAAATAGCGTGGAAATATATTTTTGTTAAAGGTCTCACTCTGAACAAATATATGTTACTGAGGGAAAAATTCTGACCAAAAGGTGTTTATTTACAGGTAACTTTCTCCCAGTAAATAAAAAAGTGTAGGTTTTGATGCATTGGACTGACAGTATCAAGGATCTTTATCTACCTGCAGACTTCAACTACTGGCCAAGCCAGGTAGGTATTTCCAGCAATGTAAAAGCAGTGGAAAATATGAAATAGCATGTACACTCCAAAGGAAGTAGAGAAAATGTGCTCTTCTGTGCATTTTTACTAAGGTCCAAGGGTTTTGCTTAGTTTTTCTTGCTTACCTCAATTGTTGACTGCTGGTGTTGAACTTCTGTAGGATTAACATGGTTTATTTCCCCACTCTGATGCACACATGAATGCCACACAATTCTTAGGAATGTGGCTGCTGTGTGGACATCAAAACTAGGAGAGAGAGCCTTGCTTTAGGGCTGAGCTCCCAAACAGTTGTAAAATAATTATCAAAACAGCTTTATAATTAAAACAGTAGAACTTTGAATGTTTAGAAGCTTTGAGACATGCCATATGCCCCATTGCAGAGCATCCACATGAGTCATCTGCTGACCCCACTGCCCCTTCTTCAGGTATAAACCCTTTGTAAAAGAAGGCAAAAAGGACATGGTAATGGGTGGTAATTAGACCCAGCAATAGGTAACAGGTGCTGCTGTTTCATGCTCTTCTCATGCTTCCAGCAGTGCACCTCCTTAACACAACACAATACACTCCATTAGTGTAAGGGGCTGAAATGTAACCTTGAGAGAGACTGAATGCTAGTACTTGACCCAAAAAACACGCATGAGCCCTGATCTGTAGCCTAAGCCCTGGCTTGCAAGAGAAAAGAGCAATTGATTGTTTCAAACAGAACCTCTCCTCTTTACCTGCTGCATTACTGTAACAGGAGTCCATTACCTCTGGGATTGAACAGCTTCAAAACTTGGGAGAGTAAGAAGGAAAGCAGATAGGAAACTATTCCCTTTAAATCATTCAGTGCCTTTACTTGCTTTCATCTGTCATCCATTGTGGGCTGTTTATTTTTATTCCCTCCTAGGGGGGTGTTAGAGCCAGGAGTGTCCCATCCCTCTTTATTTACTCACTCCTTTAATGGCACCTGCCTGCTTTGCAGTTGCCTTCAGTATTATGGTCTGTAGCTCCAGTCATCTGCAAACCAGCCAGGCATGAATCACACCAGGAAAACACATGCTAGTGCTTACTGCTGGGACTGGGGCTGGGGCTGGGCTAATTAGGAAAAGCCCCTAGAAGTGCTGGGAGAGACATGCTAAGAGCCACAAATAACAGGAAGCCTCACAGCTTGAATATTGACCAGGACTCTTTGGAAGCACTATCTTCTCAAACACGGAGGGTGAAGGATGTCAGAGGTGTACAAAGAGTTCTTTGTGAATCCCAAGTTGCCATGTGGGTGAGCAGACTGGGCAACAGAAGCTCTGCTCTTGTTTTAGCCCCTCAAAAGCCAAAATTTAAAACAATTACTAGGATACCTTCAAAAATTAGCACCACCAGGTATGTTTTAAATAATGCATTGGAAAAAGATGTGTTTATCATTAATTTCAGATCTGATGGCAAACTTTCATATTTCTAGTTGGATTGTTCAATGTTGTAGCAGCTGTGTCATCTCAGCCTTTGTCTAATGATAAAATCATAGTACACAGTACACACACTGCTGAAATTTAGCAAAATTCTCATTTAAAAGGCCAGTTTTCTGTCTGTCACAAGGGTAATAATGCAAGAAGTTTATCACCAGCATTTTTCAGAGAGTTACACATATCTTCCATTTCCAAACAATTCAGCAAGAGACTTTTGTTGTATAACATATATTCTGGTTTTGTGACATATTGTGGAAGCAAAAATTCTTGCCATTTAAAAACACTCTTCTGTTTCATAAATCAAACCCATAATTTAGTGGAATCTTGAGATGCCTTTGGGTGGAAGCCTACTTTTGTTGGAATGCATTTTTTCCCCCTGAAGCACAAAGAAAAAAAATCATTATTTCACCATCACTATCAAATTTTTCAAACCCAGCAGTTTTTAATTCAATATCTCTGTCATCTCATGATAACCCAGACCTCTGAGAATCCAATATAATGCAAGTTTTAGGTGAGGACTGTCCAGAACTGCAGCACTTGGGGTTTAGGTTTTCCCAAACTTCCAGAAGACTCAGATCCAAGGATTGTTGTTTGGGGTTTTTTTATACCTGGGGGAAGATCAGATACAGCAGTGTTTTTTTCTTTGCTTCCCCTCTGCCCAAATCCTTCAAATAAAATCATAAGACACAACAGGACAATGATCAGGCAGCTGCAGGTTCAGTGTTTTGATGAAACATTGAAAAAGCCCCTGGGCTTTTCTTTATAGTGATATCAAAACCTGTGTCTCTAGGAGGCCTCCAGCTCCTCATTTGTTCTCCTCCTTCACACAGACAGTGGATTTCCAGTAAGTTTGTAAAGTAGCCAGGGGAGTGCTGTCCCACACAGTGCTTTGGTGTGGGAGAGAAAGGCTTTAATCCCTCCTTTCCACAGCGTAGCAGGAGGACTGTGATTTGTCAGGCAGCGTGGACAGATTGGAATTTTGTGAGACATGGTGGATGTTTGGCAGTAAATCAGCTGTCAGACCCAGGGAAACTCAGGGGCAGTTTTGTCTGTTGTAGGAACAGTTTTGCAGAGTATGAACAGGACAAAGTAGCTGGTTCACTGAAGGGACATTCCCAATATATTACATGCTAAAACCATCCTGCTGTTTTCTTTTTCCTTTCTGCTCCTCCACACACAGGGAACCAGAAATCCACCAAACTCCAGCTCCAGCAAACAATAAAGCTCTTTTTATTCCTGATGTTTCTCATATTCTCAGTTTCTATGAGTAAAAGTAATTCTGCCATCATTTAAATCATTGGAATATGTGGTAGTCAATGCCAGTAATCTGTTGTGTTTACTCTCTTCTGTCATTCTGCTTTTGAAGTTTCTGAGCCAATGCAGTTCTTGCATTGAAGACAAACAGAACAGTTTCATAACACCTTCCTTACCCCTTCATAGAGAAAATTGAAAATTCATCACAGAGGCTTTGGCCACAAATTTGTTTCACTAAAAATTACCCAGGAATTATTAAATAGTGAGTGTTAAACAGTTAAGTGTTGAATAGAGTGAGAAAAGAACAAATAAAAAATAACCACAAAAACCTGACCCCTTATTTTCTCAGCAAGGAGCAGCCCCATCAGATGTTATTTTCTCTTAAGACCCAGGTTCATCCTGAGCAGATGTTGCATCTTCCAGAGTCTCTGGCTAAAGGGGTTTCTGCCAGTACATCTTCACAGGGGTTATGGCTAAGCTTTCCGTGGTAAATTTCTCTCTTAAGCCCAGCTAATGTGAATCAGAGAAGGGTTAAGGCTGGAAGAACCTCTGAACATCATCTTGCCCAAGTGGTGTCACCTGGAGCAGAGGGGCTGGACACTGCTTGGCCACTTGTTGAGGCAAGATGATCTGAGAATAAAAACAAGAGGGACCTGGAGAGGATAATGCTGCTTCTGTGCCCACTTCTTTCTCTCTCCTGCTTAGGGTCAAGGGAAGTAGAAGAGCACTTGAAGGCTGAAAGGAGCTCAGGCAGTAACAGGGGAGCTTTTGGGGAGTGCCTGGTGATGTGAGTGGGTGAGCCATGGGAGGCTGGGAGATCAGAGCTGGGAGTTAATGGGGCAGCCTGGCCTGATCAGTCACAGGGTCTGATTAACTGGCTGGAAGCAGGCATGGGAGCCCTTGAGCCAGCACAGAGCAAGCCCTACAGCTCTTGGGAGCTCTGCTGTGGGCTGCTCTGTTGTGTTGCCATTGCTTAAGGTGCAGGGAAAAGCTGTTTCAGAGGATTTTTATTTAGCTGCTCTACATGAGCTTTTTCTCAGCCTACATTTTAATGCTTGACAGCTGAGCTTTTACAAGTTTTTGGAGCCATTAATCAGAGCAGCGTTTTGGGAAGCTTTTGCAATGTATGTTTGAGAATTTGCATGGCACTGGTTTAAATTAAAGGCTAAGGCTTACTTTTGAGGCTGCTTTTGGCCTCTTTCTGTAAAGCATGGAGCCTTGTATTATTGTTCTAAGAACCCATAATTAGTAGCAAATGTTTGCAAAATGCTAAAGGTTGTTGCTAGGGTGCTCCTTCAGGCTGGGATGTGTGAGAGATGGTTAAACCTAATTTAGATCTATTTCAAAGCCTGTTTTCTTAAGCTGCAAGTATAGCTCATTTTTAGGCAGTGCAGTACATTCTGACTTTTCAAATGGGCAATGGGAATATAGGCATGACTTTGAGTGAGGAGAAATTAGGCTCCCATTCTTTGAAATAATTTACTGGGGAATCAGGCAGGAGATAGGAAACAGGACTTCAGACCTAGGCTGTTATTCTTTTTCACAGAGGTGTTGAGTCTTTTGCCCAGAACCCCTCAGATTTCAAGCTATTTTTTCAATTCAAACAAGGATCAGAAGCGTATTTTTATTTGTTTTGAAGGTCAATGATAACTTTTCTAACCAAGAGTAAAAAAAATTATTGAAAAGCATTAAATCATCCCCTAAAAATATCTCTCTCTAATATTAAATGCCTCTTGAACTTTCACATAATGTTGTGTGTAACAATGATGATTGCTTTTCACTATGTTTGATGCCAGATTTTGGGAGATCCACGTACAAAATATCTCTGAATGTGTTTTCTTGCACAGTGCCCTCTCTCCTGATGCACTCTGCCATCAGTGCTGGCTCTTGGTGGAGTTTTGGGGCAATCAGAGGTGGGAATGGGGAGGGCAGGAACCTCTGCAGGAGCTGTATCAGGTGCCTCACTCATCAAGAGGAGCCTGGGGGCAAGGAGTGCCACCAAAACTCATCCTGGCAGCTGGGTGACTGTGGGAAACACAGGCAACACCTTTTCTGTGGATGTCTTGCTGATTTAAGGTCTATTGTCCAAAATCTCCGGATGTGGGAGCAGAGGAGGAGGAGGATTTGTGTGTTTGGGGTGAGTCAGGCATTGATCCAGCCCACGCTGGAAGGTTGCCATAAATTATGGCCCTTTTCACAAATAGGGATGCACGTGGACTGCCAATGTGACTTGAGCACTGGGTTTGGCCTCGAAGAGGAAGGTGTCTGTGCTTTGGTTTGAAGGCTGTCAGGGTGGAGACAGGTAGAGAGGCACTTTAAAACTTTCATGGGTCTGTGGTGATTCTCATTAGACACCCATGGGAAAACCATGGCAAATAAAGGTGGTTCAGAGGCCAGGTGTGGAAGCTCTCAGCTCAGTCAAAGAGAGAACAGAGAGAATTTGCTCAGGCTTCAGCCTGGGAAAGTTAAGAGCAAGAATTCAAACAATTATTATCTCTCTTTCTGTTCATGTGTTTGTACCCATGTAGAATGTGTTCTAGAGATTGTTTACCCAAGGTGATTGCTTGATTAGATTCTGGTGATGGTGTTTGGATTCATTGACCAGCTGGATCCACAGCTGTATCAGGAGCTCTCAGCAGAGAGTCACAGGTTTTCTAGTTAGGTAGTAAAACCTCTTACTACTGTAATATAGTGTAATATGAGTATAGTAGAATATACTATAAGATGATACGATAATAAAACAATTAATCAGCCTTCTACAATCATAAAATCAATACTAATTATTACCCAGCTAGAGGCCTGTGGCAGCAGCCAGGAACACGAGTGAGATTCAACCTGCAAACCCCAGCTAAGGAGCTTGGATACAGAGGGAACACCAGGGAATCTGAACTGCTTCAGTGCCACCACTGCATGCACCACAGCAATTTTCTCCCACCAAAACCTGGATGAAAGGCCAGAGAGGGGAATATTTAGGTAAGCACCTAATTTGCATTTGCACAGCACTTGCTGTCTGTGCTGGACTGCACCCAGCTCCTTGCAGGATGGCAGGCTCTGGATTGTGGAAAATTTGTGCTCCTTTAGTTTTGTGTGTTAAATGTTGTAGGTTTTGTGTGTTAATCACAGAGGCATGTGGAAGTGCCTGTGCACAATGCAGTGAGGGTCATTGTGCTCCTCAGGAGACTTAACTGGGCTGATTAATTCCCAATTGTACTCCAGCTGCGTGGGCTGGTGGATTGTTCAGCTGTAGTGTACAGTCCCTTCTAAAACCCTGCTTTCTTCTGTGTCATATCACCATGCATAATCACTTGAATCAACAGGGATGATGGGAGGATGTCACTTACAAAGAGTGCTAAGGATGCTCTGAGTGCCAGAGCTGAGATCTTTCCCCTGTCTATTCCTTCTCATCTTTGTTTCTTCATTTCTAAATAAAAATAATTTTTAAAAAAAGAGTTATCTCACTTTCAGAGTGGGAGGAGAAGCTGGTTAGATGTTTAAAGTTTGGCCATTTGAGATGCCATTAGAGTTTTGTCTTGTGTTTTGTTTTTTTTTCCACCTTGCTTCTAGTGCTCTTGGCTCCTACTAAAAGCTTTAACATTTTGCCCTAAAGTCTGTGATCAAAGTTGAAGAGCTTGTCTACATTTAGAAATAGTTTTATCTTTACTCTAAGCTCAGAAGTAAAATCAGTACTATTATATCCACTTTTTTAGTGAGGTGGAGAAAAATAAGGCAGCAGGATTTCCCCAGGGTACATAAAGCTGTGATAT
>VXBC01011968.1:343965-359996 GCA_013399945.1 Ploceus nigricollis
TATTTTATTTTATTTTATTTTATATTATTTTATTTTATTTTAATTTTTCCCTGTCTTCCCTACCCCTTTTTCAACTACCCTAATGAAGGCTCAAGAGTAACCACCTGGATTTAAAGTCCTTCTTTCACAATTGTTAACTATCAAAATGTTGATTTCCAAGTGAAGTCACCAGATTGACATGTTGATGCTAATTGAAGAATCAGAGGTATTAATTAGACTCAGACACAGTGAAATGCTTCTCTCTAAGCCATGAAGTCTACAAAGAGATCCCAGTTTCTCTTTTTGCTTAGAACAAGTGATGACTTCATTTTTATTGCCTCTCTGAACTGTCAGTCTGATGTCAGTCATTGGGAAGGGTATATAAACTGGACTAGTAGTTAGAAACTAAAAAAAAAACCATCAGAGTGAGGCATCAAGAGTTTGGAGTTAGTTTCATTGAAGCTGTAGGAATAAGTTGTGTTTCTAAGCTGTGTTTTCATAAAGCTTTGGTTCAGTGGCCTGTGTAGTACTGGTCTGGGACTATCTGATGTGGTTGTGATGTTGAAAAGCTTCAGCCAGAACAATGCTTGGTAGCTTTGGGAAATGATCTTTTCTCAATTTATTTCCCTTTAGTTGGGGCTAGAGCTTGGCTTTTAGCTGAATGGGAGTGTGGGTGTTTTTTGAAAAATGTCAATTTCTGTATGTGACTTGGCTTCTTTATTTATCTTGAACTTGTGAAAAGATGTTTCAATGGCAGAAGTGAAAATAAATGGGAGGTAAGAGCCCACCACTTGGAGGAAAGTANAGCTCAGAAGTAAAATCAGTACTATTATATCCACTTTTTTAGTGAGGTGGAGAAAAATAAGGCAGCAGGATTTCCCCAGGGTACATAAAGCTGTGATATGGCCCATTTGCAACTAAGCAGGACAGACTTATCATTAGTTTTATCACAGGTTTTCTTCCTGGAAGAACACTCAAGTCAGACTTAAAACTTGTTCCAGAGTTTTTGTGTTTTATTTTATTTTATTTTATTTTATTTTNCTAGTAGTTAGAAACTAAAAAAAAAAACCATCAGAGTGAGGCATCAAGAGTTTGGAGTTAGTTTCATTGAAGCTGTAGGAATAGTTTGTGTTTCTAAGCTGTGTTTTCATAAAGCTTTGGTTCAGTGGCCTGTGTAGTACTGGTCTGGGACTATCTGATGTGGTTGTGATGTTGAAAAGCTTCAGCCAGAACAATGCTTGGTAGCTTTGGGAAATGATCTTTTCTCAATTTATTTCCCTTTAGTTGGGGCTAGAGCTTGGCTTTTAGCTGAATGGGAGTGTGGGTGTTTTTTGAAAAATGTCAATTTCTGTATGTGACTTGGCTTCTTTATTTATCTTGAACTTGTGAAAAGATGTTTCAATGGCAGAAGTGAAAATAAATGGGAGGTAAGAGCCCACCACTTGGAGGAAAGTACCACGAGCTAAAAGTTATAAAACTGATTCTGCTCCCTTAAAAATAACTTCTCAAAGTGTGCACGTGCTGAAAAGAAGCTGTGTGGCTTGTGCCCCAACTGGGTGATTCCAGGTCCCTTCAGGAAGGGCTGCAGTTTGCAACTTCAGCTTCTTTTTCAGAGGAACTATACTGGAAAAGAAAAGCACAGGCTTTCCTCTGAAAATGGGGGGCAGACTCATCAGGGAAGTGCTGTTGCTTGCATGCCTCTTGCCATGGGTGCAGACTGCTCAGTGTTTATTTGCTGACACGTCCTTCTCTACACAGGAAAGCACTGCTGTATTTCAGGCAGTCAGATGAACATCTCAAACCTGTCTCACAATAATTCCACAAGGAGCTGCTGAGTTTCTAGTCTCACAGGCCATGCAGCATGTAAGCTATGCTAAGAAATGTCTGTCCATAAAAGCAGTGCTTTGCACCCAAGTCTCTGCTGTTAGTTTGATAGTTGTTGGTTGTCCTTGGTTTTGTTACAGTGGCTAAAGTACAGAACATATAACATTTAGTAAGCAATGTTCACAGTGTGGGTCTGATGGACCCCTTCCCAGATGTGCAGTGTCAAGGGTGGGGTCACTCTGTCTCAGATAAGAATGCTGCTTTGGCAGATGTGGCTGATGCTTTCCACAGCAAGTGTTGGAGCTGGAGGAGAAGGGCTAAGGCCTGGTTATGGCTTGGGTTAGGCAGCTTGCTTGGAAACCAGGTGAAAATGCCCAGCTGAGATGCAGAGATAGGTTCTAATGCTCTGTGGAAGTTCTCCTGAACAGATATTAAGCTCCAAGAAGAAAGATGGAAAGCCAGGAGAATGGCACTGTGCAGCACCAGGATATAGATTTATAGCTGCTATTGCCCAGCTGTGACTTGGTTAGCATTAAAATGTGTGGACAGTTTATTTAGAAATAAACTGAACCTGATCCCATGTTAGCAGACTGTCTCCCCCTTTGTGAGCATATTTGTTTGCTATGGTTGCTAAGGAGATCAAGCACAGTTTAGCTTTTGTTAAGCAGGCAGGAGAATCTGCCAGTTCTTCAAGAAAGGCCTGATAAGGTAACTTCCTTCATCTCATGTTGATGGCAATGAATGCAAGTCAAACACTGCAAATGGAAAAGTTGTCTGTGTTTTCTGGTAGTGACTGTGATACTTGTGGGCTTGTGAACTGGCTGGCTTTGGTCTTAGTGCTGGTGGTCTGAGATCTGAGGACCCTTGGAGGAGAAAATATCCCCTTTGTGTGGCAAGAAGAGATACTATTGAAAATCTATAAGCACTGTGCTGGGACCACACTGCTAGTTGCTTTTTCCATGCCATAAAATGATAGATTTTGGGGAAGACCAGGTCAGATATCAGATAAAAATCTGTGGGAAGACCACCAGATTGATCACTGACAGCATGAGGAAGACTTCAGGAAAAGGACAAGTAGCCATGGGTAGCAAGGGAGAAGTTTTAAAAAAAAAGAAAAAAAAAGGTGAAGATTTAGACAAGTATGTTACATGGTAGCTTTTGGCTTACCTGTCTCCCATCATAGGTAATACTGACACCCCTGAAATTCAAATTCTTTGTTCATCCAATTCCACCAGCCTATATGCAACCACAAGGCGAGCTGGTTCTGTAAAGTTTTTGGTGTCATAGAAGGATGTCTTAATAAATATTATCATCTGATTTGTTACAGTATTGATAAGCAGAAGGGTAGCAAAGATTAGGAGCATGGGGGAAACAGGAATTGGAACTAATACCTGGCAAATATCAACACCATGATTGTGGACACTGCTGCTGCATAGCTTGATGAGTGTCAGGTAAGTTCTTCTATCTACAAATGATAGCTTGGACTCCTAATATCTGCATAAGAGCACTTCCTTTCCTTTGGACCAAATTTTCTAAATTTGCAAACTTTTACTGATAGGATCCACGTCTTCACTGAACCCTGTTCAGCCTTGGCTGGAAGGATCATCTTGGTCTTGCCAGCTGGGATCCACTTCCTGTGTAAGTATGCTGGCTGAGAGATGGCATGCAGCTGTAGGAGAGCAGCTTGGAAATAAACCACTCTAGAGTTAGAAGCAGAATGACATTTAAATCTAAAATATATAGTAGTGATTGCAACAGTCAAGTCTAGCTCTGTCATGGTTTCCGTAAGAGGCAGTTGGGTATAACACTTCATGAACTTTAATTATGGAACAAAATCTACTCCTAGCTCAGTTGTTAATAATATATTTTGAGATTTAATGCTGCTATTGAAAATTATTCTATACTCAAAGGATTCAAATCTGTCTTTTGATGGCTGTTTCTACTTAGACACCAAGGCTTGAAGCTCAGCATGATGCCTGTGAGCCTTTGAGATGAGAAACCAAAGCATTAAACTCCTAAACGATAGTTTCTTGAAAATACTTAGGCTCTTCTCCCCTGGAACTCTGCAGGAGTGCATGCAGGGTTTAGAGTTGCCTGTTACAGAGCTAATCAGTGCTTTAAAATCTAGCAGGTTCTGTTTAAATCCCTTCTCTATGCCTTCACATGGGCGTGCCTCTCACTGGCACTTTGATTTTAAATCCCTTCTAAAACTGGAGGTAAAACTGCAGGATTAATTTGCTGCAATGCCCTGGAACCTCTTCCTTAGACTAAAGAAGTAAGGAGCACCTCTGATCTTATCTCTGTGCTGAAGAATGGGGATTTTTGTCAAGAATTAAGTATAGATAACTACCTATAAAGAAGAATTGCAGCTGGTGCAACTGCTGTTATTAAATTCATCAACCATGATGAGAGGTATCAAGTCATAGCTGAGGCTCAGATACACCTGCATCTGTAGAAGAGTCATCAAACTCTATTTTGAAGGTGATTTTTCCCCATAAGGAATACTTTTCCAGAGGAAGAAGCATGCTTTTGAGAGAACTGCTTGAACTTTATGAGGAAGTGCTTCAGTATGAATGAAGTCCATGGAGCCTTACAGCCCTTAAACACCATTTTTCTCTGGTCCTTGTATGGAAATCCATTAAGCATTCACAACTTTACTAGAGAAGGATGTGTATTGAAAGAAACCTGCCCAGAACCAGAATTTGTGCTGGACTTCCTACAAATCCCTGTCTGCATTAACTTGAGTACAAGCAAAGCAGCTTTCATAACACACCTAAAACATGCCTGAGAAAAACCACACAGAACTTGTCTGTCCACATCTGCTACTCTGCAACAGCAAATACCCCACAGAGGAGCACTTTTGGCATTCCCAGATTCTGCATCTGCCCTTCCAGGAACATGCCCAAAGTGTTCCTGCAGGTGTGGTGCTAAGCAACCACTCTGCAGCAGAATGAGCTCTCACTGGCAGTCTGTAAAGGGCAAAACTGTAATGACAATGAGGAAATGTTCTGTGGAAAGTGATCACTCTGGTCCTAGTCAGACCTCTTCTTGGTCCCTTGCTGCAAAAATACCAAAGATGAGCTTAAAAGCTACAATTCATGCTGCTGCATTTCATGTTGCTACTAGGTTGCAGGAATATGTGTATGTTGAGTGGTTTATAGCACATAAAACCCCACGTTATTCACAGATACATTTACTTATCTTTACAACCAGCCTTTGTTCTCCTGAGGGTGAAAGTACCATATCAATTTTATTTCTTCCTCACACTCATCACCTCACTTTATTCCATGGGGATGCTGGCTGCCTTTGCTCTCAAAAAGTGACATTGCAGTCATTCTTCTAGCAAAACTCTGAGCAATGCATTTGTCATCTTGCCTTTCACTTTGCAATCTGCTCTTTCTATTTCCATAGAATCATGGAATCATTTAGGCTGAAAAGACCATTTTAAGTCATTGAGCCCAGCTTTTACTGTCAAGCCCACCACTAGCCATGTCCCCACATGGCACATCTACACATTTTTAATGACCTCCAGGGATGGTGAATCAACTGCTTTCCTGTGCAGCCTGTTCCAGTGTTTGATAACCTTTTCTGTGAAGAAGTTTTTCCTAGTATCCAGTCTCTGTGGTCCTGCCTTCCTGCAGCAAATTCAGATTGCTCAAGGTCATTACTCAAAGGTGCCTGAGTTGTGACACTGCTACCTGGAAGTCATGAAAAGCCATTTATCTGGGAAATTGCTCAGCACTACTCCTTTGGTGTCTGCTCTTTGGGAGTATTACTCTGTCAATAGGTCAATCAGCAGACTCCAGATGAATGAGGGAATGCTGCAAATCAGTTTATCTGATGGACAAGTGAAATGTCAGGAGGGGAGTTTGTGAGGGAAAAAAAAAAATTCTTTTTCCAGTCTTAAGGATTACTGCTGTTAGTCCATTCACTCATCTTGATAGTGTGCTGTGTATTAGTATTTCCATGTTTTTATTTTTTCCTTTGTGTTTTTTTTTTTTTTAATTCCCATTTTTTACCCTTCTGGTAGATTACTTACATAAGATGGGGAGAGTTGTTTCTAAGTGCCAATTTATACAAAATATCGTGACTTCCTTATTATTGTCTCAGTGGTTTACAATGCATTTTATCTCCTCTAGCTGCAAAGGCTTTCAGCATTTGTTAAATTTGGCTTTCATAACAAGAACCATTTGAACAGTTTCTTTATTTAGTCCATATGCAATTTACAATGTGTGTGTGGATGCTTGTATTTTTCCTAAAAGAAAAATACGAAGAAAATTGTTCTCTTTTCTGAAAAGGGTGTGAAATCTTTATCCTTCTCATCTCTGCAGCTGCAAAGAAAACTCTAAACTTACAGAGAAGAAGTTGCTGTTATGATCTGGGGACAGGGGAGCGAATATGAGGAAAAAAAAATTTAAATCTGTTATCCTCACAGTTTATCTTGCATGCTGTAAATAGAGAAATTCTGAACGGAGATTGATTTGTTCATTGTCTTATCTGAGCCATCACCTTTATCATTTGTACTTCAGTTCTGCTGCATGTCCATGTTAAACCTCTCTGGTTTAGACCAGGCCAGGATTTGCTTTTTGCAATTGCTGTGATAATAAACACAGAATGTTGCTTTAGTACTCCTGTGCTGCTGTTTAGTTTGCAGGGTGTAGGATGCTGTTGTTTGCTCTGCTCTTTGACCTTCTGCTTCTTAATCTTGTTTTTCAGCAGTGTCTGCCCAGAATCTATCTTTAAGCAGAATGTAAAATTGAAGGATGTTGTCACCTTCAGATGAAACGTAGGCTTTGATGAGGGAGATAATGACCTGAACCTCTGGGTGTCAGCTAGCAGTGGTGTTGCTGCACTCTGTATGAACACTTCAGGGAAGACTGCTTGGGAACTGCATGTTTTGTGGGAATTTGAATGATTTCAAGATGTTTATTGTCTGTTAAGACCAAACAGAATGGCATTGAAACATTCAGTGGAGGAGCTTCTGTGATGGTGCTGTGACAAGAGAGCTTTTGACTTTGAGGACCTCTCACAGGAAACTTGCAGAAACACACTTTTCCATGAAATACTTGGGTATTGAGAGAGCATTCAAAACAAGTTAGTCACCAAAATACAGAGAAAACATTGAGAGGCAGCTACTTGTTAACGAGAACAAAGGACAGTGATTGAGTTCTAAGCAAATGTAACATGGGAATTCAAATTGGAGCAAAAAATGTTGGGTTAAGTCTCAAAACCATGGTGTGGAGCAGTCGGACGCTGCAATTTGCTTGGCTTCTCACTTGAACACCTCAGTCCAGATGAATGCTGTGATTTCCTGTGACATTCCTGTGATGCACACTTTGAGGGGCTGTTTCTGGAGGTGTCATGATAAAGCCTAATCCCAACAATCTTCTGGCATTCATGTGTGGCATCCTAACCTCTCAGAGCACAGTCAGCTTTCCAAATGGTATGGGGAATGTGCTTATGTTTTGCCTCTTCCTCTTCTCTCATTCCTTCCTTTGCTCATTTTGACAGTTTTATCTGTAGAAAATTAATTAGGGATTCTGAACTTAAAAAAAAAAGATTAGATAGTTTGGATTTCTTTAAATCATTGCCTGGTCTCGCTTTAGAATTTGACTATAAGCTGAGGAGTTGAAAATGAAAGAGATTTTTCAAGCACAGAATTGTCAGTGTGACCCTTGCATTGGGATAAAAAGGAGGGAATATATAAAAAAATCTATTTCACTTCTTTCACTTTCTAAGTAGTATATGATCCCTGTCTTCAGTTCCTTGCCTTCTTATTAGATTTCCCAGAATAAAAAAGGAAGTTAAATCTCAACGATATCTTTGGGATTTTAAAAAGAAGTCATCTTTTGTCTGTAGATTTTTCCCTGAATACAAATTTTTCTCCCTCATATCCATGAGGACGCTTTGCATCTTTGAAAACACAACAGAGCTTTGCCAGCAGGGCAGACAGAAAATGAGTCATGAAAGAGATCTCCCTGTTTGCCTGCTCTTAACACCTGTGTGCCTGCCCAGAGTTAGGATTTCTAGAAACTTTGTTTACAACACATCAATCCCCTGAAACAGCCCACAGAGCTCTCCCCTTCCTCTCTGTGCTTCTCCCTGGCTTGAGCTGTGTTCTCTCAGAGTGCAACTCCCTCATCCTCACTTCTGCTTGAGCATCAGGTGTGGAAACCAGGGCAGAGGGTGGGATTCTGGGCAAAATTTGAGACAAAGGATAGGGATGGAGCATGCTGCCTTCCTTGGGAAATCTGATGATAGCAGGAGAGTCGCTGTGAGTCTCTGCCTTGACTTTCCCTCTCCTTGTAAAGTAGATTTAAATGTTACGCTCCCTGATTAATTTCCCTTATTTGTTGCCTTAAGGTGTGTTTTTGTCCTTGGCTAGGAATAAGGCTGAACATAACAACTAATTTGTAAATGGAGAAAGGCAAGGCCCACTGCATTCTCCAGTTGTGTTATACAGCTATGGTAACAATTGGTTTTCATTGGAAACAAAAGGAGTCTTGCTTAATAGAAAAGGAATGAATAGAAAGCTCTTCAGTGCAGAGCTATCAACATTCAGCATTCTGTTTTTGTTTCTTGAAACCGTGTCCCTGAAACACTTCTGTCCCTTCTGTGGTTGGATTCTTGTGCTCTGAAATACCTGCAGCAATTTCTTGCTATGCAAGGAGAATATGAATAATAACATAGATTTAAGTTCCAAAAAATGCATCAGATGACCAGTGTTTGCAGAGAGACTGTCTGAATTTATACTGCTTTTAGTAGGATGTAGTGCCACATGAGGCAAAATTCTACTGCCTTTCAGGCAATTTTCTGTGTTGTCCAGCTAAAATACAATTTTTATTGAGACAAAGTGGGTACCAGAGCCATGTCCATGCTGCTGTCCCCAACAGGTGACTGCCCTTGCACTACCTGCAGCTGACCTTGGTTACACCTCCTGATCTTGCTGCTCATGTAGAATAAAAAAAAAAGAAATTGCTTCTAAAATATGTTTGGTCAGAGGCCAACTTCCAATAATCAAAGCAAAGGAGATCTAAATTCCAAATATTGAAGGTAAGAGCACCTTTTATAAAATGATGGTGACCTGATTTATTGAAGTCTATCTGGCCATATCCAGTTCCTCAATGCAGTGTTTCCCTTCTGCTCTCCTATTGAATTTGAGCTCACCTATATAAAACCCTCTTCAAAGGTAAAAAAAGTTTAAAAGCACTGACAAGAAAAAGAATCTGCAAAACAGATGTTAAAAGAAAGCAGTCAAAAAATCACTGCTCTTATCCTTTTACTTATTCCCTTATTTTTCCAAACTGCTTTGGATTAGTGTCTGTAGCCATGCATGGTTGTGCTTTAGGGGACAAAATGCTGGGAAGGAATAGTTAAACTTAGCAAGAAAAAAAGATTTGTTGCCATACATTGTCTGTAAATTCCCTGGAGTGTCTTCCAGTGAATTGCTGGGGTTTACTGAGCTCTGTTTTCAAGTTCACTCATTTCTCAGCTGAGCACTTGTTGGGCAGTGGGAGCCAGTGCTGCCTGAGGTGACAAGAAAATTCCAGATTTTTTTGCCAGGAAACGCTACCTGAATATCTCTCTCCATCTTTTCTTTTTTCCAGCATGCAGGTGTTTTGACAAATTATCACCTGGTCATCAGCTGGAAAGATCAGCTCCTTCCACATAATTTTTCACTGCAAATATTAGCTGGTAAGCCATGGATGAAATTGCTGAGGCAGATGGGGAGCAAAAATCCTTAGTCTAGATAATGTCTCCACCAAATGTGAGTAAACACATTTCACTGTACATTTCACATTTGCCTTTTATAATCTGTCATTTCTTTGAAACAACTTAAATGTGATGGAAATTCTAAACAGTGAGGACCAGGGATTGATTTGCTGCTCCAGCTGAGCAGAGTGGAGGTAGGAATCCTAGGAATCCTTAGCAGGAGGAAGATGTGAGAGGTGTTAGGAAGTTCTTCTCCAGAAAAAGCAGGCCAAAATAAATTACCTCTGCTCTCTGGAGGAAAAGAAAGCCAAGCCAAAGAACTGGGAAAAGGTCAGTCTTTTTCCATGTTGGCCTAGAAGTGTCTTAATTCTGGAATTTTCAGGATACCGAGGAAGTGGTGGTAACTGGGATTATTATGTCACTACCTGACTTAATTTTTTTTTGTCATCAGACCTTGAGGGTATTTTTGTGGGATAAATAACTCCTTTTGTCATCAGATAAAAAGTGAATTTTATGTGATCCCTCAGATCTGTGGCCTGAGTTCCTCCACACCTGAGAATTTTGCCCAGCGCTGATACCTTATTTAATTCTTGGCGGTTTAAGAAGCATTTCCAAATATACAGGTGACCCATGGAATCTATCTTGTATGCCCTAAAAAGCAATTTTGTTTTTGATCTAATGAAGTATTTTATTAGAATAAAAGCCCTACTAGTTTTTCAGATATATTTTTAGTCATACTGGTATAGTAGGATTCTCTGTGCACATACTGAAAGTTCTGCTTTCGAGCACTCTTCATTACTGTTGTTACTACTATTTTTGGGTTTTTTTGTTTTGTAGGGATGGAAAGAAATAGAACAGGAGCAAAATCAGGAACAGAAGTGAGGTCTGCATATGTTTGTGAGGCCTTAAACAGATGACACTGGCAGAGGCTGAGCAGTTTGCTGCTTTCTCCGTGGGAGACAAAGGCTGAGTGGCGCTTCCCAGACTAATCCACGGAGGGCCTCGTGTCCAAGAAAACAGAGGTTGAGAGCATAATTATCCTTTGAACTACATGTACAGCGTGGCTCAGAGCTGTGGTTCAGAGCCCACTCTGGAGCTGCTCTGAGGGAAAGCTCCTGAGATGCACACAGGGCACACGGATGGGTTTTGGCAGCGGCTGCTTTGATCTCCTAATCCACTTCCAGTGCATTAACGGGAATGTAACCTGGGATCACTCTCTGCAATTCAGCTCTGCTCAACCTGAAACTCAGAGTTTTTTCTGAAGTTTGCTGTGGGGAAAATGCACATTAGTGTGTTTGATTTAGCACTCAGGAGTCAGAGCCTGTTGACAAAGAACATTGGAAGTAAATCTCTCCGTGGCAACTTCCTACATGAGAACCTCTACTGCTCTGACCTGCTAAGTTGTGGGAAAGGATGAATGCCACAGGAAACCCAGTTTAAAACATTTTATAGAAACTATGATTTCTTTTTTTATCTCTTTTTTTTTAATTTGGAAGTTCATTTTGTCACTGCAAGTGGCAATGCAAAGTGAAGATGTCGTTGATCTACTGAATTCTGTGTGTCTTAGAACTTCACCAAATCTCACCAAATCGTTTTTAAATGAGAACATGCTTAGATTTGTGGACCATTTTAGTCCTTTGACAATGGAACACAACCATACTGGAAGTGACTGGATATTTGCACAAGTGTATCTTCATCTGAGCAGGTGAGCTGAGCAAAGCCCCTCAGTGCTGTCACTTGGCTCCTCTCTCCTTCTCCCCAAACCTGTGAATGCAATTTTCTATTTATGATAAAGCTGCTTCAGAAATCTAATTATTGTATTTCCTGACAACATTTTTTGGAAAATACAAAAGTGGCCACACAATTCCAGGGATATATAATCAGGGTTCTTCATCATTTGTCTCTTTGCAATTTGAAATCCATACTGCTTCATTAGAGGTGCTTAAGCTTTCATTTATGCAGATGATTTCACCCAAAATTATCCCAGAGTATTTGTCAAGCTGTTGGCTGAATCCAAAGCCTGTGGATGTAAATGGAAAGGCTCCCTCTGACTTCACTGACCTTTGGGTAAGCTCATTAAATTGTAACAATGACAAAAAAAATTCAATGTAGATTGAAAGCATCGTAAAAAAGTTATTGTTATACTGATCTCTTTAAAATATTTTGACCTTTGCAATCTAGACTCCCCACACTTATGACTTTTATCTGACTTCTGTTGAATATTTCTTTTTCTTTTTTAACTTATTCCATAAAATATTTTAATTATACAAGAGTCTGAGATAAAATCACTTGAGTAATCAGGATATTTCAAGTACACCAGTGACCAGCTCTGGAACCTGGGAAGGAGGACAGACATCAGTGGAGGTGCCACCTGCAGTGTGATACCCCTGCCTGCCCACAGCTGTGATGGCCAGGCTGGGACATTCTCAGCTGGTGGCAGAATTCAAACTCCAAATACCAGTTAAAAGCATGGTTGTCTGCAATTCCAGGCAGTATCCAAGTACCTGGGTCTTGTGATGGTATCTGCAGAATGTTAACAAAACTGGTTTGGGGTCTGGAGATGGCTGATTAATTCTGCAGTGCAGGTCTGCTTTGAAAACACGCTCGGCTTCAAACAGGATTTGAAAAATAAGACTTGTGCATTGAAATCCTAATGCAGGTCAAGTGAGAGTTTATGATTTGAAACAAAATTTACCCTTGGCTTTATTCTGGCTTGTTCTGGACCAGAATTATTCTGAACCTGGTTGTATTTTTGTTGTTATTTCTTTTTTCTTTGTATAGGTTTTTTTTTCTTTTACCAGTTGAAACAAAGCTGTCACTAATCTACAGAACAGGATTATTTAATATCACACTGAAATAGTGAAAACTAGTCTGTAGAAATATGTAGGACTGTTTTATGTGTCTAGTAAAGATCTATTTAAATATTTGTAAGCATTCACAGCCCCTTCCATATCTACCCCTTTGAATCATTCCAGAAAGGCAACATAACTTGCATAAATCTCTCATTGTACTCACTGATAAATCAAGATATGTGTATTTATGAATCTGGCATCATTTACAGTTAGATTCTCTGACTTCCAGTCCCCTTCCCTAATTATTGAGTCACATTCTTGGTAAAAAAATACTTGAATTTGATCTTGCTTCAAGTGGAACAAAATTATTGCAATGCAAGTTATCAATCAGTTACAAACACTTAGTGTCTGGAAAAAAAACCAAAACCAGGTTTATATTTTAAGCTTTATCCACATGTTGTTACTTGCAGCTATCATTATAATTTTTTTTTTTTTTGCCTTTTATAAAAGAGGGAGCCTTTCTATTTACCTTTGCAAATTTAAGCTGAACAATCAGCAATTTGGATTTCTTCTCCAAAGACCAACCTCATTAGTGCCACAAGCAGCTACAGGCTGAGAAATCTCCCTGAAGAGTCAGTTAAAACTTCTGCCAGTCCTAGGCTGCTGAGTGGAATTATAGTGGAAAATATCCCTGTGGAAATGGCTGTAGAAGGCTCTATTTGTTCTCCTTCAGTCTTACCTGTGTGAATCAGTCTCTTAACTTGCAAGCAGGATTACGTAGGACAATCTCCAGCAGCCTAAACCATCATACCATGGTTTGAAATGCCAAAGGTGTTCCTTCCACCTCTACAATAGGAATTATTCAGCCTGACTTTTGCTGACAGCCTTAATAATGATTCCCAGTGTCAGATACCTCTCCTGTTCTGGCCAGGGCCCAGCAGTGAATCAGAAATAAATACTTGATTCACCCTGTGGATTTCAGAATTGAAGTTTCCCCCAGACCCAGAAATTTCCACAATGTCAATCTTCTGGACCATAACTGACCTTTTAAAGTGGATATTTCCCAACTTGCTACTGGAAATATATTTCCAACACAAAAACCTCAAACTGTAATAACTGCAAATCAATAACTGCATGTAACCACCCAGTTAAAAGGGAAGCATGGATTTTGGAGCCAATTTTCTTCAAGATACAAGAAAAAAGGTTGTCTACCAAAGTCAAAGCCATAAACTGAAATTTAACAAATAGAATATTTCCATTGACTTCAGTGGTTTTATCCAGAGATGACTTGATATAGGGGGAGTTTAGGACAATGTGGACTGATAATGTGGTAGTTTCTAAACCAGAATGCTCTTAGGTGCTGAGATGAAGAATGTCTTTGGTGTCTAAAGGGGCATTACCTCTATCCTTGCTACATCTAACCCCATGAGGGCCCTGCAGCCCTGGGTATGCACACATGCACTAGAATATTTTCAGATTAAAAAATTAATCATGCGTTAAGACTAGCTGTAGATATCACGAACTTCCAACGTCTTTCTTTTTTTTCAGTCGCAAGGAAATTAAATTTATTTCATGGAATTCCTCACAACAGGCAAGGGCTTCTCTTGGCTGCCCAACAGTATTATCATAATTTTGATTCAAAGTGCATATTGGATTTTGCTACTGGCAATGCTGATTTCTTTTTACTCAGTGCTGTAGTGGCTGAAGTAAATTTTGTACTCCAAATCTCAAGCTTTGTGCTTGATTTACTTCAGTTCTTCTGTACTTGGAAAAATTTACTTTTTCTTAAAGGATGTAGTGGTTTGGTGGGTTGGATTTATTTCATTTTTTTGATTGCACTGTGGCTGTGCTTTGGATTCTTCCTCTCTGTTTTCTATGACTTCTTTTCCTTTCTCTTTTCCAGCTCCTGTAAAACTTCCTGACGCTCCCATTTCCTTTCCAGTTCTCGAGGCGTATTGCAAACAGGTCCAGGGGTGAAACCCTGCCTCTGCCCCAGCTGATACAGGAATGGAGGGACTCAGCTTCCTGGCAGTCTGAAATCCAAACAGAGCACTGAGGGATGGCTTTTCTCCTCCTGATGGGACATTAATGTTAAACCTGCAGGAAATCTGTCAGTAGAAAAATTACGCTCTTGAGCTGAAAATAAATTTGGGGGAAAGAGGAGGGAAAACACCAGAGTGCCTGGAGGGTTTTGGACAGGCTGCTGCTGAGGACTGTAAATTGTGCCCTGTGTGTAAATCTCCTTGTCCTCACCTGCTGGTATTTACTCTTCTGGGGAAGGTCCACACAGGTTTGTGGAGCTGCAAGGATCAGGTTGCATGGTGGTCATGTGGGAGACTCTCGTGATGCCACATCCCTTTAGTCTTGGTTGTGGCTACCAAGATTTTTTTTTTAATGTTTATTGGTTTGGGTTGTATTTTAACTTTTCTAGGTGGATGTGGCTGTTTTGAAGTCTGGAGGTACGGAGAGCTTCTGCCCATCAAAGTAAATTGCATTTCCAACAGTAGATAAGTAAATAAGTACCAAACCTTAGTAGAGTAAGTTTCCAGAATCCCTAAAAAGATTCCAGATCCCTAAAAGCAAGCCAAACAAAGTGAGAAGATGCTGCTTTCTTTATCACCTCTGTCTTGTCTTATTCCTTGAACAGAAACAGGCTCAGTCTTTGGGTACATTTTCTAAATTTCAGGTCACTGAAGTTTCACCATGATTATCTTTGGATTTAGGGGTTATACCCTCTTCCTTGGCTTGGAAGAAGATTCAAATGTAAGCAAATGAACATTTTTATTTATTTAATGCTTTATTTCCTTTTTATTCAAATTCCTGTAAAATTTGCTGCATCCCATTTTGTTTAACATTGTGTTTATCCTACTGGAGATATATATGGAGAAGTAAGGTGACATTTTTTTCCTTACAATCATAATTATTTATCAAGGATTATTTCTGAGGAAAGAAAACTGTTATGATTAAATTTGGAATGATGTCTGCAACAGAGGTAACAGACAGGTACTCTCTAGACCTCCTCTTAATGTCTTTCCTTCAGTAAGAAAGTCTTTGTTTTCTGGGACAGCCTTACAAAAAATCATATATTTTTATATCCAACAATAAATCCCATAAGTTTTCCTTTAGAAACCTTTTTGGAATTGATTTTTTGGTATTCAAAGATCGAGGATAATGCTAGTTTTTCTGAGCTGAGCTGTAAAAGGGAATAATATTGAGAGAGGGTTTCTTCTCTTCCCAGAAGCTCTCGTGATTTGAAGAGTTGTGTGGTAAATCTCATCGCACACATTTCATTTCATGTGCTGTTTAATACCACAGTTAATAAGCTTAGCATTTGGAGCCAAAGTGATTCCTGGCTTGGCAGTGCTTTCTGTAATTTGGAGAAGTGAGTTTTGGAACAGAAATAAAACTTCCTGGCTCCTCACAGAAAACACATTATGTGCTTGGCTGCTGAGTGCCTCTGAAGCCCCACCAGGACCAAAGGAGTGTGTGAGTTTTGTACACTTTTCCTGACAAGGTAAATAACCCCCTGTCAGCTGTGTTGCTATTCTTTGAGAAGCCAGCATCTTCAGGACTTTGGGCATTTTGTTTCTGTTGTTTTGATGCACTTCTGGAACATTTCCTAAAAGCTCTTAAAGCCCTGATGCAGGAAATAGGGCAAACACTCCAAGCTCTTTCTTAACTGAGAAATCAGGAGAGAAAACTGATTTTTTTGGTTTTTTTTTT
>VXBC01011968.1:360064-403971 GCA_013399945.1 Ploceus nigricollis
TATATATATTATCTATCTCTGTATATCTATATATATATATGTATATATCTATTATCTCTATATATAGAGATAAATAATATCTGATAGGGAAGGAGAGGGGAAATGGATTATTTTTTGGGCTGATTGCTGGCTTATTGCACTGTGAGGAGGTGGTAGTGTTCTACCTAGTGAGTTATTGAGTTCTCTTTCAATGGGCCTCTGATTACACCTGGATGTGGGCTCAGTAGATCTGAAATGCCTTATTGGATGATGATGATGATGGCATTTTTGTGTCTAAAAAGAGTGAATCAGGGAATTACCACGGTGCTCTGCTGAACTGGTGCTGGCCTGTCCTCCCTGATTTCAGTTAATTCAGAGATTTGGAGCACCAGTGAAAAATAACAGAGAGCAGAGATGCAGGGGGGTTGAGGCTTTAAGAGCCCAAAGACTTGGAAAAAAGAGACTCAGCTTGAAGCTACAGTAATACAGAATTACCTTTTTCTCTGGAACTCACAGCTCCTGCATTTTACTTTCTTCTAACTCAGAGCAAGCCTGTACATTTTTAATTTCTCCGATGAGGAGTTTTTACCTCTTATCCTTAACAGTTTTCATTTCAATAAACAAAATTTTTCCAAAGTTGATTTTTAGCTCTCCCATGGCTTGTTTTTCCATGGCAATTTTCGATTCCCTGGATTGCAGCAGGCTCTCAGTTTGCAGAATCATTCCTATAGCTAATCCTCCCTCTTTTCCTTTTCTCCTCAGCTGATTGTTCATATTTTCAAACTTCACACTCTCACCACCAAAACCTAGACATTCTTTGGAGCATAACTTGAGAAGGAGCACAGACCTCAAAAATGTCACTGAACTCAGAAAAAACAAAATCCTTTCTCTGCTTAAACAGGATGCTATGAAGGGCCAAAATTAAAACAGAAAAATACTATTTGTATAGGACATTTCATATAGTATTTTAAGTGATTCTTTGGACAACTGAAAAAAGAAAATTGAGTAAAGATAATTCCTGCCTTTCTTGAAATCCATGAAACAAACCAAGAACCACCTCCAAAGAATTGCCCTTTCTCCCTTTTTGACTTTTACTTCCTCCATTTCCATGGCTTCCCAAGTGAGTGCTGATCCCAGTACCCAGTGCTGTGTTCTCTGAAATGTCAAATTTGACTTGGAGANATTCCCATCCCTGATCGTGTCACAAACCTGCAATTTCTTCCCCAGGCAAAAGTAAAGTAGGTTTAACATTTTCAAAGGGTATAAGGAGAAATTTGTTAATAGCAATTCAAAGAAAGAGTTATAAGAATTAGAATAAAATTTTTAGATTACTTTTTTAATAATTTTTTCCTTGTTGATAATGAAAAGAAATAAAACTTAAAATTTGAGTTAGTTTATTATTTTTAGAATAGGTTTTTTTAGTTTATTTAGGGAGATAAGATTTTTTGGTAAATGTTATGGAGACTTTTTTATATGAAAAAATAGAGTTTTTGTCGTTTCTTTAATGAATAGTAGTTGTTTGGGGAAATCTGTAATTGTGAAGTTTTTTCTATTTTTATAAGTTTTTTTATAGTTGTTTTTATGGGTTATGTTAATTTATGGGGTATTGTTTTAAAGCTGACTTGTTTAAAGGTAAAGGTTTTTATTATTAATTTTTAAAATTATTTTTATTTTTGGAAATAGAAGTGTTCTTTTTAACTCCTCTAGTGTAGTTTTTAACTCCTCTAGTGTTAACTTTGACACTGCTTTACAGGGAGTGAGGATCTGCACCCAGAAATGTCAATTATGCTGCAAACAGACCCTGCTAAAGAAATTTTGAGTTGGGGCAGAAGCTTCTCTGGATGTGCAGAACTTTTGAAAAGGTGTTAGAGCAACATAAGGCTGGTCCCCAGTGAAAGGCCTTTAAAATGAAATCCCATAAGGATTTGTTGTTATATTTGTTGTTTCCCTCTGGGAAAAGCAACTGGAGTTGTTTCCAGCACAGGCAGAAGGAGAAATAAACAGGGGAAATGCCAGGGTCTCAGTTTGGGGAAAGTGAAGGGGAAAAAAAAAATCCCATTATCAAATCCTGTGGCAGCAGGAATGAGCATGGCAGGGTTTGAGGCAGAGCCCAGGGGATTTCAGATTTCTGGGAACAGGGAAAGCTGGGACACTGGCATGGAAAACTGGGCCACCAGTGACATGGTGTGCATCCTCTGTGTCATTATTGTGATCTTGGTCATTGGCAAAAAACCATCTCCTTCCAGGGACAGCTGATCTCACAGCCCAGACAGGAGAGTGCTGCTGGAAATCCCCACCCTACTGAATTGTGGCTGAAAATAAATGTGATTGCACAGGAAGTACCTATAGCTTTGCAGGCCCCAAGCTGGGCCACTCCCTGCGGGCTCCCCTGGCAGAGGAAACCCTCCTGGAGCAGTTCTGTGTCAGGAAAAGGAGATGCACAGGACTTTTTCAGTCTTCAGCTTCTTGTTTTATTGTTATCTTATCAAAACTTCAGCACACTGTCTGCACCAGACCTTGCATGCAGGAAAACAGCACAGAAAATGGCCAACAACCTCGTGTTACAAGGTCTTTTAAGTCTAATCAAAAACTAAGCTACCCAATTAAGAAGTGACACCTAAATTATTTTCCTTTCTAACCCAATAACTGACCCTCCAAAGCCTGCAGTATGGATTTTTCTACCCAATTACAAGATGCCACCCAAACCCAAGGAGAAGAAGGAAGAAGAACGAAGAAAAAGGAACTTGAGACAACACCCTGTGCCCTCCATCTTGTTCCCAACTACAGCATACTAAAAATCCTAAAACCTAAATTTCTCACCCAATTGACATGCTATCCTACTCTCTACAATCTATTTCACACTTTTGTGGTCTCTAGTTTATCTTGAGGCTTTGGAAGTTTTCTCCATGAATGAGGGTCAAAGTCAGTGCCTCCCTGGGAGTCAGAACCCCTCAGGGCAGACAGAGAAATATTCCCCTTGCCCTGGGTTCCAACAAGTACCTCTGCTTTTTCCCAGCCAGAGGAGAAGCTTTCAGGTTTCCTGATCAGCCAGTGCTATTTTAGATGGAAATTATGATACTTTGCATGTGGCTGTGCTTGGGAAGCCTTTTTCTCATCTTTATTATTTTAAAGAAAGGAAAGAACTCACAGATTTGTGAGAGTGGGAGATGGGAAAATAACAAGATCAGTTTTAATGTCAGCTTTTGTGCAAAGGAATTGTACGTTTCCTGAGGCTGGTATCCTTCAAACAGCCAGAATCTGAATGTCCTTGAATCCCTTGAATGTGGTTTTATATTTTCAGTCTTTAGGTAAAACAGGCTTGCTGCTATTCCTGTTTTTTAGGCTTCCCTAATGGCTATAATGTTCTTTCCTTCCTTTCTGTTTTCCCCAGTGTTCTTCCTCTAATTTTTGGTGACTTTCAGATTTCTTGTGGTGTTAGTAAATAGTTTGTGCAAATGTATTTTCTGACCTTGCAAATGAAGTGGAAAACCTTATATACAAAAGCCTAATGTTTAAGAAAACATTGAAAATTATGTGTATCAAAGCTAAGTCCAAGTGAATTGAAAGAATGCAAAAGCTGCAGAAGTAAGGCCTCCAAACAGACCTGCTGCATTTCTGGTTTTGAAATGAGCTGAAACCAGCTATTGCAGATTGAATGTGCTATTAGAAAAATCTTTTCTGAAATCTAGGCATAAAGGCTTCTCTCTGGAAAGTGTGGGGGAAAACCTTTCTTTGCCATTTTCCTTGAAGGTATCTAGCAGAATGGGCCTATTTGAACGTGTTAATAAATATATCTTGCTGTACTTCTATTGTTCCCTACTAAATTTTTTTCAGAAGTCTTGGTGTACCGACAGGTAGCAACTTAATATTGATTTTGCCAATTTTAATCTTGGGCTGGAAATCCCTTAGGTGTTTCCTGTAGGAGATTCCTAATTGTCAATCTTTGGACTTAGGTGTAGCTAAATCAATTATTGAAATTTAAACCTGGTGATATTTAATGAAAACATTGCTCATTTTTCCAATTCTCCTTTCTTTGCTAAAAAAACAAAGACAAGAAAGGATTGCAAAGAGGATTAACATCTCTTTTGTTTGCTGATATTATGACAAGATGACAACTTTCCTCATTATTACGTGGTTTTCTGGAAGTCTGGACTGTCAATATGGATATGCAAGACTATTTTCTGCTTCTGAAAAAAAGGTAATATTTTTTTGCCAACTGCCTTTCATTTTTCCAGTGAAATCTTCTCAGAAGTAGCCTAAAATAAAAGTATTAAATGAAATAATTAATAGGATTGATGTAGATTGCTGTTTCTTTTATATAGGATTAACCTTCCTATAACTTTAACTATATTAAAATTTTCCGTAATATCAAAATGATAACTTCACAGACTGCATAGATGATTATCTTTTCCTATCTTTGACCTTTTGTATTTTAATCCCATTCACATTGATTCTATTAAAAAAACCCCTTTGTGCAGGCACATTTAAGTTCTCTGTTCCTTCCACATACTTTGTGGAGCCCATTATTTGATCCATAACTTCTTGCTGCAGTGCACGAGAGGTACAATTATTCTGTTTAACTTCTTTACTAAGAACTCTTATTTAACATCAGGTCAGCATGGTGCTAAATCTCTGCCTGAGGATCTTTGTGCCAGGAAGGAGTTGCTCCTTAAAGGAACATGGAAGTATGTTGCATATTGCAATAATTTTTTTTCTGAAATGAAAGGGTGGAAAAAATCCTTTAACTTGGTCAAAACCGATAGTCAGATGATTTTTCTTCCTAAGAGTTTTGGAAGAGGATTTGGCTTACTTTGAGTATGATGGACATGGGCTTGGAAGGTTTTACCCAGTGAGCAAAATGAGCCTTAGCTGCAGAAAGATCAGTCCCACATCCCAAATTCTCCTGAGCTTAATGTTTGACACAAGCCCACCTGTACCAGAATTTTCCCCCAGGCATACTGGTGTGAATGTCATAGTTGCAATTTTTTTTAAGAGATGGAATTCAACAATATCCCAAAGACCTAAAAAATTACAGCATTATTTGATTAAAAAAAAAAATACTAGTGCATCATAAATTACCTGTTTAATATTCAGGCTTATGTTGGGAGGGTTTTTTTCCTGCATCATGTGATACTTTAAGATTCCTCAGAAAAATATAAAAAAATAGAAATACCTGCTTTGAATTTCTACAATAATTCCAGAATTTTTGGAGAACACCTTTTTCCCATAGATGATGGCACCATGAAATGGCCTGACTTGTTTCTGCATTTACATTTTTAAAGTTTTGAAGGCAATCTTCTGCTGATGGCAAACACCAGCAGAAAGAGGGAATGAATTAGGTCTTTCTGATGGCATATCATCAAGTGCTGGAAACAAATCTGAGTTGAAAATACAATACTGACTGTTGGAAAAGGAAACATCTGATCATAAAATTAGTGTTGAAGACAGAAGCTCAGCAAAAAGCCAAACTTAAAAACCTCCTGTGATGAAAACCATGCTTCCAAACCAAGTTGAGACAGTGAGGATGTCAAGGACAAGGGAAAGTCTTTAGAAAACTGGAACTATTCTTAAACTTTCCTGACTCCCCCTGTGTTGTTTAGACTGTCAGGAGATAGAAACTTCTTTTTAAACCTGTGCAAAAGGTTGTTCGCAGAATCTTCCGAAAATCCACATCATTTTCAATTCAAATATTTTGTGTTTTACGGCTGGAGGGAATGGTGGGAAACTTGTTAGAAGCCAACATGGGCACCTGAAGTACATATGAAAAGAAAAAATAAAGGTATTTCTTTGACATTATTTGCAGAAGTTCTGTTAGAGATTTCTACAGATCTGTTCGAGATCGTTTGTCCATGATGGGGAGACTCTGATGAGCCTCCACAGGCTCGGATGAGGGATGGGCAAGGCACATGGTCCCCTTTAGGACTCAGCTGTAGGAATCTGGGATTTCTTCCACAGCTGGAGGGAAATTCCACAGACCAGCAGACTGAGTTGAAGCAGTGGTGGGGGGCTATGAGATGCTGGAATCAGTTTTGTTGTCTTTATGCTGTTGCTGCTGGACTGTTTGAGTCCAACCTGAGCTGGTTAATGTTTGACACAAGCTCACCAGCAGCAGAATTTTCTCCCAGGCATACTGATGTCATAGTTTCAATTTTTTTAGAGAGATGGAATTGTTTAGCTGTTTTTGCTCTGTTTGTATTTGCAGTTTTCAGATTGCCAACATTGCCCAACATTGCCCAGAGTGTGAGTTGAGTTTTCTTTTGCCATAAACCAATAAAAAAGCAGATAAATTTTGCACAGCTTTGCCTTTGCCCACTTATAATAAGTAAAGAAGCTTTAAATTTTATTTATTTATTTTATTATTTGTTTATATTGTGCTGCTCAGCAAGCTGGTTTTGGCTGCCCTCAGTAGTTCTGACATGCATACAGTGAGCACCACGAATTGTGGCTGCTTTATCCAACTCCACTCTGCTCTGAGGTTTTGCTTGCTTAAGACTGGCACACTTGCATGATGAGTTGAACTTAAGATGCCAAAAATGTTAGGACCTACATAGGTGGACATAAATCTAGGGATTGAATCATGTTTTAGGTTCAAGGTAACTAAATATAAAACCTGCAAAGCAAGCCTCACAACTTTTACTTTTTCACCTGCTGAAGAGGAAATGTTTCTGCCATGATAGTCTCTCTTACATGCAAAATATCATTGGCCAAACAATTTTTTTTTTTTTCTGTGATTCCCCTGGATGTTTTGTAGGACTAAAGGAAGGGGTGGTCTGGGTTTGGTTTTTTCCTGTCCAAAACCAAGTAGATGGTTAGTTGTTTGTCAGGTTGGGCCAGAAATAATTTGCACTGATGATTTGTAGTAAGCAGCCTTGATGTGGTATAAGGTTTTCAGTAGAATTGTTCTACTTCCAGCAGCAGTAGTGTCAGGCCTGCAGTTCTTATTTTACTGTATTTTTAGTGTTTTAATCACACTCATTAATCTCCCTCTCACCAGAGTACAGATGGCTAACATTTATTCAAAGAATTATGACAAAGGAAGACTTAGATGACTTTTGTTCTTGAGAAGAGAAGCTATTAAACCATTTCAGTCTATTTAATCAATAATAGTTTTGTTTCCTGGAACTACTGAAATCCTAATGAGGAAATGAATGTTTATCCCAAAATGTATTTTATATTCAATCTCATTTTGTAGCATGATTTTACCAAGAAAGGCCTTCCAAAGGCCAAACCTTAATTATTTTGCTGCCATTGTATTCCATATAAGCACTAAAGCATTTCTCCCATATACTTTTTTCCCAGCAAAGATCATTCCTAATAAAATCTAATTTTGATTTCGTACATTCCAGAGCAACTTGCTTTTAAACAGTGCCTTTCAATGAAGTCTTCAAGGCCTTTTTATTGCTAGAGCAAGAATGTGAGTTTCATTATACTCCTATATTTTCATTACACTCCTGTGTGGTTAGAAAATATCACTAGATCATCTCTATAGCTGGGGAACAAATGTAACAAAAATGGTGAAGCATTGTGATGGTCACTGCTTAATCATTTGGGCTGTCTAGCAGAATTTGGAGCCCAGAATTAGGTGTGCAGCTTACCACAAATCAGAAGTGGGCATTTTAGCTTCCTACCAAAATAGGGATTAATTTTAACAATAGATCACTAGTTATTTAGTACAAGAAATTGGATAGGGGTTGTTGTTTTAATGGATATTTGGAAGATTAGGTGCTTTTTTTCTCCCCGACTTGTGAATTGGATTGTTCTTTAGTTTTAGTCACTCTGATAGATTTGAATAGCTTCATTTAAAAGAATGGAGACAAATTGCTTCTACATGAGGGCTCGAGAAGTGATTTTTTCTTTTCTGTCTTGAATTAGATCTGAGGAAAATGATTGAAATCCTGCCTTGTGTGGGTGGTTCTCTTAGACTTCTGCTGTCACTATTTTGGGTTAATTATTTAGTGAAACTACATCACAACCCTCCTATGCACCAAGTGAGTTCTCTAAACATTGGCTAAAATAATGCTCATTCTCTCCTTTATGTCAGCAAGAGGAAAAATGTTTAAAGAGAAGACAGGGAGAATTCATAATTTACATGGGGAAAGAGGAATAACATCTTCTGCCTCTTTCTCAAAACTATCTGGAGCAAAGCTCACAGTTTTGTGTGCTCTGCAAGGACCAGCAGGGTCCTGGAATATAAGAAAACCTCTTTTCTATAAACTGATGTGTCTTGGACTCCTGATGGACACAGAGCTTGCAGCTGGAGTGCTTTTGGAGGAACAAAGAAACTCTGAGGCTGGAGGACTCGGTTTCTACAGGACCAGGCAACAGCTGAGGAAAGCTTCTGAAGAGATGTCCATTGGAGTCGACCCTTTGGGGAGGCAGACAGTCAAAAGTGACTTCCCCAAGGTGCATTTTTACTAAATAGTAACACCCAATAACCATGTAGGAAGAGGAGCCAGGATAACTCTGAATGCCCTAAGAGGACACTGCAATGAGGTGGATCCTTTCCTTGCAAAGCTTTAAGACCTGTCTCTTCAAAGTAGGCAAAAAAAAAGTTTTATTAGCAATGTCCACAGTGAATATCCCTGCATGGCTTTCCACAGGTACAGTTGTGCTGGATTTGAGCCCAAGAAGCCAGACTTACCCCAGCAGCCCTTGTGTGACACGAGGTGGCACTACAGAGTGGCTTTGCAGGTGCAGCCCTTGGGAATCCCTCCAGGGCAAATTTCTCCCGGAGAAGTTTGTGATTTCTGCATGACTTCAGACTCTCGGTTTTCCTCACAATCAGTCTGGAGATGTGGACAACTTGCAAACTGCCTGCAGCCACAGCATGAAATTACATTTTCTTGAAATTATTCTTATGCAAGTCTATTTAATTAAAAATTACAATGGGTGATGTTTTACAGGTATGACGAAGACAGAAAAAAACCCCAAACCACCAGAAACTCAGCAGTAATGGCAGTGAAAAATCTGTCCAATATCACAACAGGGTAAGCAATAAGGCACTGTATCAATTTACTTGATTAGGGCTGTCAACAGAATGCATCTTTATTGATTCATTTCTGTGGGGCTGATAGATCATCTTGAACTGGCAGTAAAATGCTGGGATTTTACACGATGGAATTCAAGGGGCTCAAGACCAAGAGTTACAAAGAGACCAGCTGGAGAAACCGCTGTAGCTGATGGCCCCAAGGGGACAGAGATCAGATCATCTTTATAAGATGAGGAACTAGAATTGCTTCCACAAAGTGTGTAGAAGAAATAGCAGGTTTTACTTGCAGTGTTTGATGGATTCCCATCTAATCATGTTAGCAAAGTCCCTTCTTGTGGGAGGATAGATTGTAGAAGAACAGAGATAGTGCTGAAGTCAATCTCACCCCTGAGGAGTTGCAGCTGTACTAATTACCAAAGAGTAGGAACAGCTTTGCTTTTAATAGGTCACAGCTATGTCCAATAAGGCCTGCTCTTAATAGGGCACAGCTGTGTCCAGTAAGGATGGGTGTTATAAAAGAGTGGGGCAGTAGGTTGAAAGGAGAGTTGGAGTCAGTTGGCTGCGCTGCTGTGAAGATCTGGGGTCGGGCGTTCATGTTAGGGACAGTGAGGGTTAGTATGTGCTNAGCTGATAGGGACAGGAAGAACTCAGCCAGCTGTGCAGAAGGAAGAGAAAAGGAGTCAGTGCTATGAGGAGCTGCCCATGGGAACTCACAGAGAGAAGGTATGAAAGTCTCACAGTAAGATAATAAATAATGGTGACAGTTCCCATCCATTGTCGATTGGTGCCAATGCCGACAATTGGTGGCCCGGATGGGGATGGATCCTGACACCTTCTCTTTCTCAGGGGAGGGAGAGACTGAAGAGAAGTCTTTTTTCTTTGCTACAAACCTTGCTTTGCCAAAACAACTGGAAACATTACCAAAGGATTCATTCAAACCCAGTAGGATTAAGATTGCTGGCTATAGTTAAGGACCACTGTAGTGCTGGGCCATCTCAGTGGCTGATTATGCTGAGCTCAGAGGTGACATCCTCTAATAACATACTCCTATTCAAGTTGTAGCTGCCCTCATTATGTGCTGTAGTTGACAAGACAACTTTCCAGCAGGGAATAACGAAGGAAAAGCGAGTGTTTGTGGAGTGCTGCAGGAATGGGGCCCTGTGGCTGCTGCTGTTCCTCTGGTGGGTCACGTAACACCTGCTGCCTCTTCCCTCTCCCCCCAGTTTTGTCAGGGGAGATGAACAGCAGGATTTCTCCTTGGTGTCTGGAGAAACAGAGTTGTAGATGGTTCTGCCTGTTTGCTAATTTGTGACATTTGCAATGCTGAAGAGCTGTACTCTTGGGCACATATTGACATTTAATTAGGAAAATTACTCTGTGTTGGCTAGATCTAAATGTCAATTTATTAAGGCAATGTATTGGTAATTTATCATGTAATGTATGTTCTGCACTAGATTAAAAAAGGATTGAAAATAATAGTAACTAAAAAATCCCATTTCAAAAATGTGTGAGCTACCATATGGCTGGCTACTGTAGTATAACAGAATAACAAGAACAGTTAATTATGTCAAGCAAGAATGTGTTAAAAAATCCATTTAAATAGTCATGGATCACCTGGTACCCATCAGTATCTGTTTAGAGATACTTTGTATGGATTTCCTCTCCTTAGGCCTGATTTTGCACAGGATCCCAACCCAAAAGGCTTTAGACTGGCTCAGCTCTAACAAAATAAGCCTATCTAAGGGTGTTAAATAAAGCCTGGCAAATGCCTGTGGCTATTTGCTACACACCCAGTTGAGCTCATCAGTTCATCACAGGTCCAAGATCTTTTCCCTAAATAAGGACAAAACTCTCCAGTGCATTTGGTGCTGGTTTTACTGGAGCCTCTGCAGCCACAGACTGTGCGGTGAACACTGAGCTGCTGGACCTGGACACCCCCACCAGGGGGAATTGTCTGGAGACAGCCTCTCATGCACACCCCAGCCAAGCTGCTCGAGCTGGCAGGAGGAAAAGGGACAGGAAAGTGGGAAGCTGTAGCAAAGCACAAGACTAAAAAGGCCTGCTGATGAACAGCCTTTTTGTGATTGCAAATTAAAGAGCAATTTCTCTCAGTGGAGGGGCTATTTAAGCAAGACAAACTTACTTGAGTGCACCTCTCCAGGGGTCAGATCATTTGGAAAATAATGATGCTGGTGAGTGGTGAGGACATCGGTATGTTGAGTACTAACACCTCGTAAAACTGAGCTGAAAATACAGATTTTAGGTTGACAGATTCCATTAATCCACAGCAACAACCCTATTCCATGCATGCTTTAAGTAGTGTTGCAGAGCAACCAAATATTTCCCATCAAGTAAGCACCCAGAAGTCTTGCTGATTATCTGAGCTACAGCTGCATCTGCCAAACTGGGCTGGAAATCTCCAGAGGACATGCTTTTCATTAGATTTCTAATATTTCCCTTTTCTAGTCAGGCTGGGAAGATGAGAGCATCCTGCCCTTGCTCCTGGTCCCAGCCAGAGCCAAGAAACAGAGAAGCATGTGAAAATGTAAAGGGTGTGGGGAAGAATAACAACGTCCCTCTTTCCAAGTCTTGGATTTTGTGAAAGAGGAGAGGAAAAGGATGGATCAGTCCTGAACTATCTGCTTAGCTTCAGGCATTCCTAAGACTTTGCTAATATCAACAGCAGAGCACTAGGTGTAGCACTAGAGAGCTGTGCTTTTTTCTCATCAGTGACCTTGGAAAAAGTTAAATTTTTTAGACTCCCTGGCAGCAGATGGCTTCTCTTTCTAGTTGCTGTCTTGGCAACTGCCCCAATAAACAGAGATGACATACAGAGACCTGGGGTTAGGCTGGTCTGAGTATATCAGCACTATTTGGAAGGGGCAAGTAAACAAATTATCAACATATTCCATAGGGGCCATCCAACCACCAGAGATCTGTAACCAGCCAGATGATCTGCAAGCAGAGACTTAACCTGTATGTACTGCAAATTAACTAGGAAACTCCAGATGAAAGGGAGCTTAAACATTTATTTTTCTGGCACAGAACTAATCCTGTGTGTCAGAGCTGAGCAAACAAGCTCTGCTGGATGTAAAAGGGCAACTTGATCTGCTACTGCTAATCTGTAGACACCTTGAAGTACTTTATATCCAAGCTTTCTCCTTTCTAATGATATATCCTAAGTTTTCCTTTCTTTTCATGTGACTAGCTAACACAAGGAATGGTTAACAGTTCCCTTTGTAAATTCTATTTTCTCTCTGGCTGCCCACTTAAATTTCCTATTGGTCTTGGATACTCTATTGTGCATCACTCTCTTTCTCCAAGAGATCAAAGTTCCTTGATCTATCTCACTGTGATTCAAAGAAAAATATCTTCATTTTCCTCCCTGAGGCTGTGAGTTGATCATCTTTGGTTTGATCAGGCCTAGAGTCCACCAGCAGCTTTGCATGTAAAATGCATGTGTGTACTCCACCAGTCTCTAATAAATTTTGTATGACTTGGGAAACCCTGTTAACAGGAAAGGGCTGGCATAGAAACTGAGGGAAGGAGGGCAAGAAGAGCTTTTCCTTTATGAACAGTTGCAAGGTAAATCTGTTCTCCTGACTACATAAACCTGACAGCTTCTTTTTTTTTCTCAGTGCCAAGGACCAAAGTGAGTTAAGAATTGTCTGTGTTTGTCAGTCAAATGGTTGTGTTGGATCCAAAGGTGCTACAAAAAGTGACATTTCAACTCCTAACCTTCCCCTGCAATTCTTTCAGTCAGCATCCAGCTTAAGGAAGGAAATTAATCCTGTGGTACAAATGTTAGTAAAAAATGTGCTCTGTGTGGGTTGGTTTTGATCATAAGATTTAGTAAAGGAAAACTTAGCTGCAAGATATATAAAACATACTTCTATGCACATTTACTTTTGGCAAGAAGTGTTTTATTACCCACGTGGCAAGACAAATTAGAATAAATGGCCACCTCTGACTTTATCCTATGCTGTTATTAATCTTGTGTCTCTGCAGGCACTCTGTGAGCACCAGAGATTTGTAACCAGAGTCTGCAGCAACCATGAGGATTAACTGGGATATTAGTGTGAAATCAAACTGGCATTGATTAGTAACTGCAGTGTCTGGAGTAAGTGAGGAGTTCTCAGAGAGAACAGGAGGATTTTTTAGTCTTATTCCAGCACTGCAATTGCTTGGTGCACTTTTCAATCTTATCAAGAGACAAATGCCTCAATGAGATTTTGTCTCTAGGAAGCTTTGGGCCAGAAAGTGGATTTTAATTGATTTCTGCCCAATCCAAATCTGGCTATTTGAATCAAGAAATCCACTTGCATTGCACAAGGGCTAAATTTTGCCTTGCTTTATAAACTTGGCTTGCTGCTTATGGCTGGGATGCAATGTGCACAGAGTGTGCATTAAGGCACAATATTCCATTTTAATCCCTAGGTAGCACAACTTGTGCAAGAATGACACTGTTGATAAATAATGTCAGACAGAGGAAGTTTCTGAGTCTGTGAGCAGACTTAATGAAAACTAAACCAGGAAAATACGGTGAGGAGAGCAGGTGAAGGTAGCAGCCTTTTATACATCATTTCAGCAGGGCTGAAAGGGAAGAGTTGCCCTTTCTCCCAAGTGTCCCTTTCCAAAGTTTTACACTCTGTGCTCTCCTCCCAGAATACCTGGCTGTGTCATGACTGAGCTTAGCTTTGAAAGCAGCTGGCTTTCCAAGCAGACAAAGCAGCCCACGCTGGCTCATGTCCCCCTGTAGAAGGTGAGGTGGAGGTAAAAATCAGCAAAAACCAGCCTGCAGCATCAAGTCCTGCACACCCCGAGCACCACATGCTGCACAGAGCTTCATGGCACAGGAAGAATGATATTTGTGGGTCCTGATTTGTAAGCCAAGAGCTCTGCTTCCCAGAAATACTCTGCAATCACTGCAGCGTGAATACAAATAAGATTACTTTGCTGGAATGGGTTGCTGTAACCACAGCATATACTGTTAGGTTTTGTTCTATAGAAAAGAATTTAGTCCTGAGGTCTTTGGAAGGGGAAAAGGGGAATTAAATGTTATATGTTGTGTTGTTTTGTATTATTTTTGTTTTAAGGTCAAAAGTAGCCATTATAATAATTTAATTAGATATTCTGCATAACCCAAAGCAAAGAATTCAGCCACTAATAGCTGCATCCAACTTGTAGCTTCTGGTTGGGTTATATTTTAGAAAGACATCCAGAAAGAGTGGTGTGTTTTTAGAAGAGGATTCCCGTCTGAAAGTTGAGGGGACAGCACATGTTAGGGGAGGACAGATCAAACTACTTGGTAATTACCTTGCAAAATTTAAAATATACTGGCATATACATAGGAAATGTTGTTTTATTATAAACCGAGTACTGCATTTATAAATCAAACAAGATTTCTGAGAGCTTGGATCTGGGGGAGTCTGTTTCACAGAGATGCCTTTCAGGGGGAGGGTGCCTGTGTGATGCTCTGATGTCTGATGGGGAATGAACACATCCTCTAAGCCAGAAATTCTGCTTCTCTGCCTAGATTCCTACTTATCTGTCTGTCTGTCTATCTTATTACTTAAAGAGTACTTAAGTACTCCAACCTTCTTTTGCTCACTCCCAAAAATTACTATACACCCCAAACATTTTGAGGGCAAGAAATGCTAAAGATGTAGGCATTTTCATGCAACTGCTCTTGAATGCTGTCTCACACAAAATAGTGTGATAAACTGTTTTTTACAGGAGCTGGTGCTGTAATAAACACTACAGACATGGTTGGCTTAGCTGCAAGTATTCAGTGATCACCAGAAAGTAGGTTAAGACTCAGGATTTATTTTTAATTTAGGAGAATAAGTTTTTCCAGCTAATTGTTAAGTTTACGTAGGTGACACGTTTTCCTGTCTGTTCTAGAACAAGAGATGCTAAATTAGTCATACTTGGCTAAAAATGAAGAAAAATCCAAAGGTAAGATCTTAGCAGTTTTTAAGGAAATCATTAAAATAATGCGTGAGCCAGCAACAGTCCAGTTTGGGACAAAAAAAGTGAGAAAGAACTTGGTGCCCAGTAAGTTTTACAGATAATTGCCTCAACAGCATCTATTTTCACCTTCAGGAAAAGACCAGAGCTTTCATGTATTTAGAGAACAGAGACATCAAAGAGCATTAGGGCCACAGTTCAGGTAGATCAGCATAATTGTTATCTCTCCTTCAGAGGCTCTGCTTGGGAGCAGCTTTCTACACCTTCCCAGCAGCTGACTCCCATTAATCCCTTATTTAATGGAGTCTAGGTGGATTGCAGTTGAGCATTTCCAGAAGTGTTTGAATTGACGATGATCTCCAAGGAACTTCACGTGGCAGGAACTCAGAATTTCTGTCACCTGCAGTAAGTGCCTTTCTGAGGGCTCAGTCATTGCCCAGAGAGTCAGTGGCATCCTTGCCATTGACTGTGTTTGAGGCTTGAGTGAGCCTGCATGTTTTGGGCTGCTGAGTTAAAGGAAGCACGGAGGGAGAAGTGGAAATCATCTCCTGTATCTGCAGGTGGATAGAACAATGCCAATATGACTCTGACAATGCAAAGCTAACAGCTTTGAAGTGACTGCTTTGCAGAAAACCTCCTTTTGTGGAAACCCAGGGCACTGGGAATATTTCTCTCTCTGCTCTGGGATGTCCTGACCCCCAGGGGAGCACTGACTTTGATCCTCATTCATGGAGAAAGTTTCCTAGACTTCAAGATAGACTAGAATCCNTCCTTTCTTTCTTCCTCATCTTGTATTAGAGTACAAATTAGTGCATGGACAATAAAATGGAATTATGCCAGGAGTTAGTAGTTTGCCCTGATTCAGTTATTGGAAAGAAAAAATTGGAATGAGCTTGCCTTTGTGCTGTTCTTGTTGGGTTTTGGTTTTAAGTCTCCCATTAGAGGTTTTAAATTTTTCTTCTAAATGACTCAAATGCTGTTTTATAACGTTTAACTCACAGTATGAATTATTCTTAATCCACCAGGATGGCTGTTCTTAGCTTCTCTCCCCCTCCTTGTGATGGCACAGGGCTTAAAGTCCTCATGCCAATTCCTTTATTTGCAACAGTGGTCAGATTGCAGCTTGTCCCTTGAAGGCATTCTGCAAAATTTATTATTCTGTTAATACTTCAGCTCACATGATGTAAATGCCCTGGGAAATCTAATGTATTGATTCAGCATCCTGCTGAGCAGCAAATTTCTGTCTCCTAGAAATTTGTGTTAGTGTAACCTGGGCATATATTGAAAGAAATTTTTGTTGCTGTTCACACTGTTGCCAGCACAGGAATTGTCAGTGAAATAGAGACAAACAACTTCTTTGCAGTGTTCTCTGCCTCAGCATCAGCATGAGAGTCCCAGGACATGGGGATGTGAGTGCTGTTAAATAAGAGAGAGTTCTTGCTGCAAACCTTTGGTTTTTAACACTCCTTTTTTTACTCCCTCTCCCTCTTACTGTGATGCAAGGAGTTGGGTGGGAGGAAAGCAGAAAGTACCTCTTTGTCTTGAGTCAATCCATGACTGTGCTCTATTTAGCAGTTTATTTATAGCTGATGTCCCAAGAATTGAACTCTGGTTTTCCAAAACTGGCTCTAGGTAAGGACTCGGATGGATTTAAATTCCCTGCTGACTGTCACAGCTTCTCTAAAGAGACAAGCACACAAAACAATAAAAAGAGATTTCTGTCTCTGTTAAAGCAAGACTGCCTGCAAACAAGCTGGCACCTCCTGTGAAATTATGAACTTATTAACCCTGTGGAATCCATATCAAAAATGTGTTCTGAATTATTAAGAAATTCAGCTGACAATATTTCATTTTTGCTTTTTGACTGAGGACATAAATAACTGGTTATGATACCCAAGTTCAGTTTACAAGCAGCCAGAGTTGTAGAATAGTGCTGAATTTAAAATCTAACCTTATATCTTCAGAATGTTTTTAAAGTAGGTTTTTAGTGAAGAAAACTCTAATGGATCTATAAAACTGTGTTTTGCAAGCTTAGTATATTGCCTGTAATCCTAAAGTCACATTAACTCATAATCTTTTAATATTCAAATGCCATTTTCTTTAAATAGGTGACCTTGCACCTTTAAATAGGTGACCTATTTCATGAAGAAATATGCTTTGAAGTGAGTTTTTTCCTGACCTGCTTGCCAGCAAGGTGCAGCCCTATCTCATTGCTCAGCATTATTGTTGTCACCCTGTTAACTTATGCAAAGAGAATACAGTGTATGCACAGTAGCTCAGTTTCTTTAGAATGCCAGATAATGCAATATGATTTTATTTTGGGGATAAATGTTTTATTTGTGTTGAAAAGCAAGCCTAGGGAGGCTCAGCAGCTGGCCAAGTTGTGGCTCATGAGCTCTGAGTGCTGGCCAAATTGTGGAGTGCAAACTGTGGCCATGGGCCAAGCTACAGTAGATGGACACTGTGAATGGAACTTGAGACTGGGAGGTGGGCAGTGATATTTTAATTCAGCAATCAGGATCTTCTCATTCACTGCCTAATGCTCTCTTTCATGGTGTGAGGGAACTGGGAAGCTCCTTCCCTGGGAAATGAGGGATTCCAAGCTCATTGTGCTCTTGGTGCACTCTGGAAACCTCCATGCAGCCTGGCTTTTGCATCCTAAGCAGTAAATTGAGGCACAGTCCTGCAGCCCATCTCCTTGCAGGGTTTCCATGGAAATCAGAAGTTTTTCCTTGTTGTAAGTTTGGTGTCTTGGAAGTGACAGAACAAACAGAACTTTATGGATACCATGTGAATTGTGTCACACAAAGTGACCAGTAACCAGATGATTCACTGCAGATGCATTTTTAGTTTTGGTGTTTATTATTTTTTTCTGGCTGAGCTGACAGAGGGCTTATTGTAGGAGTCTGGGAATTGGTCCCATCTCAGAGATTTTGGATCACGTCTACTCTTTCCAAGTATGTGGGTCTACACTGGAGCTGGAGATCAGGCATTCCAACACTGAGAGCTGTCCACATTTCTGTTGCTGCCCTCTCCCAGCTGTGTTGTGACACATTGATTTGACATGTCACCTTTCCCCAGGATTATACTGACAGTGACCATTACAGGCTGCAGACTCACTGGGGAACAGGAGGGGAAGGACAAAGAGAGGATGCATTTTATGTTTAAAGTTCCTCAGCCAAGCTGTTAGCAAAATACACAATTCCACCTGGAGATCTGCTGTTTCCTGCTCCTCGTCCCGGAGAAGATGGGGCCATGTGTAGGATTTTGGTTTCACTGTTCCCTCTGTAGGTTCACCTTTCCCCTCTTGGTGTGCTGTCCTGGAAATCTCTAGGGGAAGGAGCAGTGAGGTTGTTGTAGATCAGGGAAGGCTGACAGAAACTCATGGTGCTTCATGGTGTGCTGCTGCTGCTTCCAGCTGCTGGGCAACTCCCCTGGGCCTCCCCAAACACTCATCTCCACACAGCTCATTGATCTCCTGGATCTTCCTCCAGATGGCTTCTTCACCTTCCTATTTCTGGGCTCTTCTCTCCAAGACCATGGTTCCTCTGTGGGAACTCTCCTTTTTGGCCTCCTTTCTGAAACCATAAATGCCTGACTGTTCCAACCCAAAATGGTGTGTGTGAAGGAGCACCATGTGTTGTCAGCACCCTAATTGGTGGTTCTGTCTCATGTCCCTTTCTTTAAAAGGATTTGGGATGTGTCACTTTTGTTCAGTCCTGGTAATCTACAAGAGCCTACACTTGTTGCAGCCAGGCTGCCGTATCAGGTTTCTGTCAGAGAGTTCAGAAATTCAGTTTTGGACATTCCCCCATCTACTCAAACTCAACTACCTGCTGCTTGTTAGCATTTGTAATTTAAGGTATTTTTTTAACCAGTGACTGTTACTCACTTAATCTTCTATCCAACCTTACTGCCTTGCAGCCTAAGTGATTGTGGGTGCAAAGTTAGTGTGAGGTGAGTGTGGAGAAGGGTGGACAGAGCAGATTCTTCATTAATGTCATCCCCAGTTCGATGTGTGGGGACTGCAGCAAACTGTGCCATGCCAGGAAAGAGCCCCAGAGACCTTTCTGCCCTTCCTCCAGACCAGGACTGATGTGTCCTTGCATCAGTACATTTTATAGAGATGCTAGTAAATTAAAGAAGCCAAATAGTGTTTACATTAATATCTACTATTCAGGGCCAGTTTTCTTTTTTTGTTTTCCACCCTTTGGATTTCTCTAGTTTTCTCCTTGATTGTAGAAGCCTCGTATTTTTAAAACTGCTTTTTTCTGCCTCTTCCATCTGGTATCTGGCTGCCTGGCAGTATGTATTGCCAGACCACTCAGGTGTTTTATTTCTGCCATGGAATAATGCATGAGTTAGACTCTGAGCTGGAAAATTAATTAATTTATTTCTCCTTTGTTCTCAGCGAGGTGGTGGTTGTTTGTTTGGGTTTTTTTAAATTCTGTTGGTTACAGAAGTGATATTGTTGGTTGCAGGGTTTAGGCTGGGTGCTGGCAGCAGCTGAAGTGGAGGAAGCAACGTTCCTGAAGGAAAAGGAGGAGCCCACAGGGTGAACCATATATAAAACTTTAGTTACTACTGTTGTAAGCCACTGACGCATTTAGCTGCTGGAGCTGAAATTAAATGTGAGTGGCATATCTCATGAGGAGCAAAATACACCATTATCTCCTGACCATAATGGCAATACAAACTATAGGCTTTCACAGGGTGGTGTGTTAAAAAACAGCTTCATTTTGGGGCTAGGCTGGGGACAGCTGATGCTGACTTACATGTCACTGAGGTGGGGCATCAAAGAGGACCTTTTCTAAATGCCTATTAAATTTGTTAGTCCAGAGAGTGTTTATTTTGCATGAAGGGCTATTTGACAGTTTTTCTACCTTTGATTATGTAATTTGTCAGTATGACAAAGTCTGTCAGTATGTTGAAAGTCTGATCTTTCCATCTCTTATTAAAACAACTCCTCCTCCTCCTCCCTCCTCTATCCACAACATTATTTCTTCAGTTGCTCTCTCTGACCTTTTGCATTGCTTCAGTTAGACAAGCTATGAAAATATACACCTGATTTCTACCATTTCTGCATAAAATGTATTCAGAATTCTTTCTGTGACTTCAATGTCAGTGGTAGTAGTAAAGCTCCTACAGGGAAATTAATGGAAATGTTCCACTGTGTTCTGGGCAGATGGTGTGGGTGTATACAGGAAAAACAAATTCCTATCCCTGCTTAGCACTTGCTGTACCCAGAGGATAATAATTTCTTTGCAATGAATTGGAAGGAATTATTTTTTCTACTTATCAACAAGCTTTTTAAGTTGCACTTATCTCCTCAAAATCTCCCCTCAGAAAGTTTAAGAATAAATTGCAATTGCAGTCTGGCGAAACACTCCTTGATGATGTTAGAGTTAAGATGGCACATGATGATTTTTGGTGATTAATGTGAAGTCACAAGTATGCCACTGATCTTTAAAAGGTGGTTTAAAGCAAATTTTGACATTTTTCAGTTGCATCAAAGTCAGGAGCAGCCACTGGAACTGCAGGATGCAGTGGCCTGATCCTTAATGGTAACTTGTTTTTGAGAGTTCACCTTTCCAAAGCACTTTGAATGCTGCTTAAGAAATAAAGCAGAGCTGAAACTCATAGCATGAGCTTCCTCTGCCTTGAAAATCACCACAGTAAATGCCCATGTTTCTGAGATTCTCTGCTTTGATTTCAGGGATCTTTTCCAGATTGCTTTGATTCAGATGTTTTAAGTCTACCTGGTAGCTTCACACATCTTAGTCTGCCTAGGGGAGGCTCCTTCTGTGACAAACCATAGGTAGAGATAGAAAATAACCAGTGTGTCAGAGTGCTCTTAACCTGAGGCTACAGAGGTGGTCAAACTGCAAATTTCTTAACTAGTTTTGAAGTCAGAGAACTTTTGTTTTGGGAGTTTTATTTGAGGTGCACTGAGTGCTCAACGTTTTGATCCTCACCTTTTCTTATCTCGGGGAGCTGGGGGAGAGCTGCCCTGAAGGCTGCAGTGAGAGATGATATCTGTTGTATTGCTGATGGTCCAGGCTGTTTTGGATGGACTGAAACAGTAGTTTTGATTATATTGTACATTTAATTGAATTAAGGGAGCTAAGCCAAACATCTGGTTTGAAATCCTAAGGAGGAATGATAGATCTTAGCCTTGTTTTGAAAATGGTGGCAACACTTGTTGTGCAAAGGAAAACTGGCTGATAGTTATGCTGATAGTAGTGAAAATTGTGGCAAATATCAAACTCCTGGAAGTCCCTAGCCAAAAACATGCTTGGTTTTCTGCACAGGATCAGATATTTTAGCTCTTCAGCCTGGCATCACTAATAAATACTTTTGAGTGTGAGAAGGCTTTTATGCAGAAAATGCATAAAAAGTTAAAGTGGTGTGGCAGTTCTGGCTGTAGTGGGTCTAGAAATGTGGAAATCAGAATTAAATGACAATGAGTGGGATAGCACAGTGTTTTTGGTTTAGTATTCCACAATTATTGAAAAGTTTGGATAAGTGATCAACCCTCAGGGAGGTACTGAGCCTCTGCTGCCACAGCAACTGTTGTGGTTGAATGGATTCCCAGTGTCCACAGAGGGCAGCCTGGATTTTGTCCAGTTTATGTGGGTTATCTCCTGATATAAGCACATTTTATGGCATTCAAACAGCATTTCCCAGCCCATCTTAGGCTGAATAGCTGCTTCTTTTCTGGGAAAAACTGGTGACTCAGCTGTGACTCTGTAAAACTGCTTTGGACCTTTCTTATTCTCAGTTCAGAGCTCTCACTGCAAAGTGGCAACAAGAAGCAGCAGAGAGGGCTTTGCTGGGAGGGCTTTAACTCCTTGAATACTTTACTGATTCTGCAGGAACAGAAGCCACCAAACACCACACTCTGTCATGGCTTTTCAATTAATACTTTTTTTTTTTTTTTGCACAAATCTTCATATTAGACAGGATTCTTCTTTCACTCCACTGCTCTGTTGTGGACTCTTGAATCTAGAATTTTAATTCAGACTTGATATGAAACATGTCCTAAACTCCCATCCATAATCTTTTTCCAAAAGGAGTGTTGCTGTGAGCCAGAGCTAAAGATAATAATATTAATAATAAGGTATCAGGCCTGTCAGTGCCAAGACCTTCTGTGATAATTTGAGAAAGTACAGGATGAAGCATGATCCTGCTGAAACTGCTGGAAAGGACCCCATGTGCAGTTGGATCTCCTGAGAGGAGAGGTCCTCCTTCACCTGGGCAGCCTCTGAGCAGTGAAAGCCTGGCAGCAGTAATGAGATATGAAATATTTCCTCCACCAGGGATTGGCCACCAGCTTAGCATGTGGTTATTTCTTCATGAAACTGCTCCTCAAGCAGATAGCAATGAATTATGACCCATAATATACATATATTATTATTTTCCAGGGTTGAGTTATGTGTTCCTGCTGCCAAATCCTCAGATGTCTTCCTGACAGTGAATGTCCCCAGTAATTGTTCAGATCCCCAGCCATTTTGTAGAAGAAATGTGATTTCTTTTAATTTTGCACTTAATTTTTGTCATTTTAAGTGAGGATGTAACTTAAACACACAAAACCAGTGATTTTTCTGGCCATGTAAACACCAGACTGGTGGTAGGTTGATTTTGTGTTCTTGGTACCAGTGGCCAGCTCCAGTTTTTGAAATAGAGTTGTATTAAGAACTGAAAAAGTATTTTAGAGCACATGGGAGGATGTAACATTTCAGGACTGATTATAAATTGATAATATACTGCAAATGCTGAAGAAGTGGGAGATGGGAAAGTTTCTAAACAAAAGAGAATATAGCAATCATAAGAGTTCTCGTGATTCAAGCAATCCATAAGTATATTTCCTCACTTATCAATTTGCTTTTAGAAATCTCTTGTTATAGCTTTTGAGTTAATCTTTGGACTTACTTTTGAGACCCTACTCCCAGTGTGAACTGCTTGAAATCTGTGCTCAAATCAAGGAGCAGCACAAAATGTACTTTGTATACAAGCATTCTTCTCTCTGGTTTATCATTTCAGTGTGAGGGGAGAGGGGAGTGGATGGTTTGTTTTGTTTTTATGAATGCAGCACCCCTGAAAACACAAGATATAACTGCCTGGGACTCTGGTTCCGGTGCAGTGGTGGAAGCACTTGGGCTGATGGCTCATTAAGGAATTAACATTCAGTTTCATGGAGAGTTAGGGCTCAGGACAGCCAGAGGCTTCTATTTCAGTGCTTTTTTTGGCTCTGCCCCTTTCTCTCTCTCAGAATATATGATGCTGCATCCAGCCTAATCCTTTTCTGGGACAAAAATAACTGTGAAGATGCTGCAGGCCATGTCTGGACCATATGTAATTACATGCTGACTCAGAAAGAAAAGATTGCATTTCTCCTCCCAGGGAGTCCTCAGTTGTAGGAGCAGAAAATTAAATCTGCTCATATTCAGGCTAAAATTATAGAGGACTTTTGTTAGAAAAGGAAACTTGCCTTCTCCACAGTGGTTGGTAAAGGGAGTGGGAGCTCTGGATGATCAGGACTGTTCTCAACCATCTGGCAGAGGTGGTGATTAAGACAAAAGTATCTGAGAACAGCAATGAACAAGAGGCTGATGTGGTCTGAAAGGTGAGCCTTCACAGGATGGGATGAAGCAGGGGAAAAGGAAAATAGACATTGAATGTCAGGAAAGAGATTCCAAATGAAAATTGTGGAAATGCTTCTTGCTCGAGTGATTTAATGACTGAGTATTCTGCTGCCTTTTTCTGTGGAGGCAGGAATTTGGTGTGTGTCTATGGAGGTGAGTCAGGGATGGTTGATTTGCTCAACAATTCATTTGGGAGTACTTGAAAATAAATAATTGTAGTTTTTATGCAGCTTCAATCTCTTCCTTGTAAGGCTGTTATTCCAGAAGAGCCCAGAGCCAGGCTGCATGGGGAGTAAATATGACTTTAAATGTCTATGTCACATTCAGTTTTGTGTAAGTGTTCTGAAGGTCATGGAAACCACACAGTACCAAAGGCACTGTCCATCTCTCCACCCCCATATCCCTTGTCCTGCCTTCCATGAACAGGGGAGCGGATTTGAGGGGAGGAGTGGAGGGTTCTGCTCTTTCAGGCCTGGTGATGCCTTGGGAAGGCTGACCTAGAACAGAGGCTGGACAGAGCTAAAGAATAAAGCAGGGATTTATTAAAATAATGGATGCACCTTGGGCAGCACAAGAGCCCAGCCAGGGCTGCACCCAAGATGAACCAAAATGGTCCCAAAATGCACGGCCGCTCACGGGGGCTCTCACTTTGATCAGTTCTGCTCCATTTGCATCTTGGAGTTCATTGTCCAATTCCAGCTTTAGCCCATGCAGTCCCATCCTGCTTGTTTTTCTCTCTTCAGCCCACGTTGTTTGTGCTCTTGGGCCTGAGATTTGGATCATTTGTCCTTGGTGCCCAGCTAGAGAAGGAATTGTTTTGTCTCCCTGCTCTGTGAAGAGAGCTCACCATCCCCTAATGTGAAGCTCAGAAGTGCACACTAAAACAGTGCAGAATGTGAAAAATATAAAAGCTAAACCTGAGGCATCCCTGGGATGACTGCTGCCTGTGTGCAGAGTCCTCCTCCTCCTGCACACTGAGTTCTCTCTCCTCCCTGCTCAGGTGGATCCTTCAGCACCACCCTGGGGATGCTGTGAGGTGTTCTCACCACACAGCCATAAAACAGCACAGCAATTTCCTCCTTTAGCTTGACTCGAGCCGTTGATGCACGAGGGAATTGCTGGGGAACATTTGGCTCTGTGTTTTTCTCCTCGTGTTTCTTTAACAGCTCCACAAGGACCCAGTGTCAGGACACAGAGGGACAGAAGTTATTCTGTGTCCTCCAGGCTGCAAGGGTAGTGCTGAATTAACAAAGTTTTGCTTTGTGCATAGTTATACCTCGCAATAATGTGCTTCTAGCTCTCCATGATTACTCCATCTCTTTTAACAGCCATGGGTTATTAAAAAAAAAAAGTCTTAAATTGCATCTTTTTGATGCAGTTATAGTCACAGCGTTGGAGAGCTTGTATAAAATACTAGTTTTTCCCAAGGTTAGAAAATACCTGACTCCACAGCAATCTTTTTTTTCCAAAGCTATTCAAACATGCTGCAAGCACAATGGTACTTCAATCTTGATGAACATGACATATGTGAAAATTTTGTGGGAATTAGATTAACCTTTGTCTGGGGGGAGGACGAATGGGAAATTTTCCCAATATTATCTTGCTAATCATTTAAATGTATGTGTGTGTGCATAAGCTCATAATTTGAATACTATGTATTAATACATATTTATGTATAAAAATTATATGCATTGCTATATGCTGTGTGCACTTGAATGTCACTATTGCCCAGCAACACTCTCTTTTTTCTCTGCATTTCAGTTATTTAGTTATCTTTTTCTCTCTTCCTTCTGAATGGGAATGCACTGGAATCCCCTTTGCTGACTTGTCTGTAGTTACTCTCCAGTGTCTCTCCCCAAACACTGTAGGAGTGCAACTCAATTGCAGAACTGCAGATCATTTCTGTCCAGAAGCCAGGGTGCATTTCAGGGGAATTCATGAAGTTTGATCCTCAGCTGGATGCTGAAACCTCCAAGGAACACTCAGGTGCTGCTGGTTTAATGTGTGTCTCTGCAGGGAGAGTTGTTGCTGCTGATTGTGCTGGAGTAAATGTTAAACTGAGGGGTTTTTCTGACATCAACAGCTGACTACATCCTTCCAACCAGAAAAAATTTTTGGTTAGCTGAAGGCAAACCCCAGCCAAAGCAAAACAAATGGGTGATGGCTTAATTGTGGCCTTCCAGTATAACAAGGGGGCCTACAGGAAAAATGGAGAGGAGCTACAGCAGCACATAGTGACAGGAGAAGGAGGAATGGCTGAAAGAGAGTAGGTTTGGATCAGATATTAGGACAAAAAATCTTTACTGTCAGGGTGGTGAGGCCCTGGAACAGATTGCCCAGAGAAGCTGTGGATTCTCCATCCCTGGAAGTGCTCAAGGTCAGGCTGGGTGGTCATGGGGAAGGTGTCCCTACCAATGGCAAGGAAGTTGGAAAGGATGGCCTTTGAGGTGTCTTCCAATCCAGGCCAGTGTAAGATTTTATGACACTATGAAATAGAAATATGTACTTTGAGAGGGGTATCTGTACTGCATGCAACAGCATAAGTTGTTCCTTGACATTAGGGAGGCAAAATGAGACCAAAAAAAAGCTCCAGCGAGGTCTCTGTGAGCTAAGATGTTTTGAACTATCTGAATTCACCACCTAGTCCCTGCTGTTATCCTTAAATTCTCTCTAGCATTTATCATGCTTCACTGAAACAGCTTCACTAAAGTATGCAGAGAGATTTGTATGTCTGAGAGAGTATTTTGATAGCAAAAGATTGATGAGCCTGACTTCCTTTGTAGATGTGTGGCAACCCCTCATTTCCCTGGGTTTGTCACCATTTCCCAGCTCTCCAGAAAACTTTGCAGACTGTCTCATTAGCAGAACTGTTCTCTGGGCTCTTGGTACTGTAGAAACCACAGAGTGAAATGTCTTGAAGGAGTGAGATTGCAGATATGTGGCATGAATTGTGTTTGTGGGGAAGAAGACCCTGTTAAGGCAGCTGCCCTTTTTGAAGCTGCCAGGAGAAGAAGGCAGGCTGCAGTTTGACCACTCACCTACACCAGATGATAATATCAATGGTATTACCAGATGGTAATATCAACTACCAGCCCTCTGTTTTTGGGATTGGACAAGGAGACAGCTTCTGCCACTGCCCTCACTGAGGTGAGCTTTGCCTCAAGTAGCAGAGCATCAGTGGTACTGGTTTCTGTTACTCACACACATGACCCTTGGAGACTGGTGAGATAACAGCCAGCAGCCTTTTGCTATCCTTAAATCCTTCCCATTCCTCTTCCAAACAAAGCCAGCCTGTTGTGGATTCTTATCTCCTTTTCTGACTGTCTCCAGAGAAAATGTTCCTTCTTTTGATGCCCAGGAGGTACATAAAGTCCAGCTCAGTTTTCAGTGCAGACTTAAACCAGCTCAGTTGTTTAGAGATGTATTTTGTACCCTTAATTTGCTTTGTTTTATCTTCTGTTTGCATACTCTTCTTTTAAAAAGCAAGAGGTCATGACAAGCTTAGGTTATGGCCTACTGCTCAGCTGGAATTATCTCAGCTTATTTTTAATGCTGCCCTTCCTTAACCTGATTTGTGGAGTTTGTTACAACCAGCTCTTCTTCCCAGCTGTGGAGCAAATTATCTTTGTGACCCTCACATCCTCCTGAATGCTCTTTGAAATGTGTGTAGGAGCTCTTATCTATCTCATCATACAGTGTCTGGCTCTGTGACATTTTGCTGTATTCCTAGAAAAAAATGGGTGCCTTGCTCTAATTATTAAAATGAGCTGTGATGCAGATTGCCAGCCTTCTGTGAGCTGATTAAATCCAACCAAATAACTCTGTTAAATGTGTCTGTGGTGCCTTTGAAAACAACTTCTCTGGCCTGCCATCAGCTCAGACTGACTATGTCACCTCGCTGAAGATCTCTAGCTTGTGCAAATTCTGCACTGCTGGGGTACTGGGAAGCTGTGTGATGAACAAGAATACCCACCCAGAGGAAGGGGCTTGCAGTCCTAAAGCTGGATCTTAGGAAAGGTGGTGGGAATGGCAGCAAAAGGCCAGTGGAATTAAGTGCTAGTTATTTTTTCTGCTTCACATGTAAGCAGTGCTGGCAGCAGGTGATCTGGCTTCTTTCTCAGCCACTGGGGAGGATCTCCCAGTGGTAGCAGTCCTTGAGGTGTGTTCCCTTGCTCATGCATCATGCTCATGCTCATTGAGGTGTGGATCAGTGAGGGGCCATTTATCTCTCGTTTGTTTGCAGGGTGGGCTCCTTCCCTGTGGATCCATTTGTGTCACCTGGCCTGTGCATTGCCCCATCTAAATCTGTATTTCTGAGGCTGAGTGCCTCTTTAGAGAGGAGTGCAGTTTCCCTGGGGACTAGCAGAGGGCTCTGAGCCTGCATTTCTCCTGGCAGGGTGGTACAGGTACCTGTTAAGGAGCATGTGGAGGCAGCTTTGTGTGCTTGTGCTGTGGAGAGCTTGTGGATCTCAGACATGTGCCTGTATTCAGCATTTCCTCTGGGCTCCCACACATGGATTTCCTCACTTGGCTGGAGGGGTTTTAATTTTGAGTTGCAAAAAGCCTTGTTTCTGGCTCAGATTTTGTTCTCAAGCTTCTACAGAGGTTCTTCTTGTTCTTCTTTACAACTTTAACAGAGTAGCATTTTGGTGTTTAATGCACCCTTACAGGACCTTACTTTGTTTACTTTTAAATCAGTGATTTCTTTTGCATCTTGCCAAATTTATTTGTTTGTCATTTATTTATTGGAGAGTGATGCAGTTCCCTCATACCGTTTCCTCCCTTGTATTTTCACCCAGTCTGTGTTCTCCAGCATTGAGTACTTTGCATGTAGAGGGCTGTGGCTTCCCTGCACAGGATGTTGAAAGGTTTTCTGGCCTGTTAGAGGATCACCTGCTCTTTAGATGCCATCTATTACCATTTTGGACTATAATAAAAATATCACCTTCACTTCCTTCTGGCAAGATAACCACCTACCTTATTCCTGGAATGTGCTGGAAGGGATAGCACTGTGGGCTTTGTCCACATCCAGACTGACCAATGGATGTCACTGGAGCAGCTGACAGCAGAGGGAACAGTCTGCTGGACGCCCTGGAGTTTGGACATGGGTGCTGTGTGCTCCGTAGGGTTTGGATGTTGTGGTGCCACTAGATGGTAGTGCTGGTCAGAGCCAGCTGATGGGGACAGCTGATGGCAGGAGCAGAATGAAAGTGGAATTTGCATTCATCCCAGAATGAAAGTGGAAATTTGAAGCTCATGAACATTTCCCCACTGTAGTCTGATCTGATGGTGTCAAGCAATGTAACCTTGTCTTCTTGTGGGACTGTGGAAATGAGTCCAGGTAAAATCAGCTGGGACTGGGGGGGCCATAAACTTTGCACCACAATTTTGTGTCACACCTTTTTTGAATTGAGTGTATTCTTTTTAATATGCCAGCAACATACTGTGCCTCAGGAAGATGTAAATATATTTTTTCATTTTACATGTTGAAAACCCTATTAAATTTGGAAGTGATATTCTGAATCTTCAAAATGCATTGACCAGTCAAATGTTAGTGAATATATCTGTACGTTTGCTTGCTCAAGTAACATAATTTTTTAAAAAATTATGCTGAGTATTATCTTGTCCCTCAATTTTATTTTATGACTTGTTATAAGTTAATATATCCAGAAGCTACACTGGCAAATATTCAAATATTTATTCAGGGAATCTAAATGGACTATCTAAAGTGAAGGGTGATCTTTCCTCTCTTTTCATTTTCTCCAGTTGGTTATTTTACATATTTCAGATTGCATCAAATGGAAAGAGTCTCTTCTTTTGGGCTGCTTTATGAACTTCTTTGGGTGCATACCAGAGATAGATTGTTCCAATATATTCTTTGCTGAGAGCTGGCTCTGAAAGCACTCAGCATAAGGGCATGTGGGAATGTGAATGGGGTTTTCTGCATTTTTAAAAAATTATCATTGCAGGGGGAAAAGACTGTTCTACTTCATTTAACATATTTTGGCAAAAAAAACCAAAGGCATTTTCAGTCCTGAGACTGTTTATCCAGAAGTGTCATGTTTTTTTCCCCTTTTCTAAGCTCTGCCAAGAGCATTTGACTGTTCTCTTCTCCATCTCCTTTTCACCCAGTCCACCCATGCAGTGCTCCATTCTCTCTTTTTACTGATAACACACAGAGTGGAACTTACTTCCTTGATCTACTCTGATACGCTGTTCTCTGAAAATACCAATTGAATTTCTGCGTTCTGCTGAGCTGCACTGCATTGTCTTCCCCTGCAAAGTTGCAAGCAGGATGTTTAGGACCTTCTCCCTCCCTGTGTTCCATCCTGCTCTCTGGTTCCAGCTGTTGTTTTCCAGAAGGCAGCTCCGTGACCCAAACACATTGAGCCCTCTGGAGCAGCCAGCAATGTCACTGCAGCTGAGATCCCAAAGGAAAAGCCATTTTAGGTTGTTCCCACAACCCAGCCTTTTTCTTGACTGGTTACTTTCTTCAGGGCTTGCCATTTCTGCTCTCCTTCCAAGCCTTTTTCTTAAGACTGGGAGCTGACCTGTTGACCCCAGTCCCTGCATCAAGTCCATTTTATCTCTGAGCTGTTTTGTGCTGCTTCAACAATGCAAAACAATCTTCAGGGCTGCTTAGACAGAGAAGGGCTTGGTTAAGTGTGGGGGAGCATGGAAATTTTCTGACCTGGACTTGGAACTCTGTTTAGTTTACATGTTTGCTGGCTTGTGAATCAGATCTCAGTGTTGCTCGACCTGGAGCTCGATACAGAGTTTAGATCTGGAAAGGATCCAGATTTGAGGGATATTCAGACCTGGGGTTTGAGATCAGCTCATGGCAGACACACATCCCAGCAGCAAAGTCTGAAACTTTGTTTATACTCCAATCACTTTCCACAGTTTTGAACAATTCTCTGACAATAATAAAATTCCAGCAAAGGGACACTGGGAAAGAAACATCATCAACTGTGCTTTAGCCACCTTGGTGGCAGATAGACTCAAGCGTGCTTGGTATATAAACCTTGCATTGATAGACAGCTGAAACTCACACCAACCCACCAAAACTGCATTTTGCATTGACCAATAACATGTTTCTGGTCAAATTCTGTGTGTTCAGCACTCTGGGCCTCGCTGGAGTTATACGCTGGCCCCAGAGTGTCTGTTCATTGTTGTTTTGAAATTCAAAAGAGAGAGAAAGCTGATTATGTCAGCATCTTCTTAAAGTCATAATTCTTCCTGCTGTTTCCTTTAGAAAATGTTCAAGATGACAGGAATTCTTGTAAATTCTGTTCCATCACACATCAAAGAATTGGCCATGAAGTTCTACTCTTTTAAAAGATGCAACCATAGTTGCATAGTTTTCTCTATGAGAAAAACTTGGGGGAAAAAAATCTTCCTAGTTCATTAAGATCCTTGGGAGTGAGTATCTTAAGTTCAAAATTTTCTATTTTTCTTTTTTGTTGTTGTTATTATTCCAATGGTATTCTAAAACTAAAATTGTTATTGTCTGGAAATACATCTGGCGAACAAGACTTCTCACAGATAAAAGTTTGAAATTCTAGATATTTGTCACTCTTCCAGTCATCATCCACCATTTCTCTTTGAAGTTCTTATCTTTGCTGAGTGGCTCTGATCAATACCTAACCTGTCATCAAGCACATTTCCCATGTGTATTTCAAATAAGGGCATATGTCCTTTGCCCCATTTAGAAATAAGAAACAGGCTCAGAGGGCTGAAGTGATTTTAGCAAAATCATAGAGAAAAATGAGGCCAGGCCTCTTTTATATAAATAAGAGTGACACAATAAGAATAAATAAGTAAATAAGAATAACACATAAATAAGAATAACACCACAATGTTATTCTTATTTTTTATTCTTATTTTTTCCCCAAAGGTTAGATACCCTTTATTAGCCATTTAAACATTTCACTGTTTTCACACTTAGATGACATACATGGGAATGGTGGAAAAAATGCAGTTTTACATGGGATTCAAGGGGTTATGAAAGCACCAGCTGACCTTGAGGAGGGAGAGGAGGGGACTGTTGCAATGACTTTTATTGCCTAGTAAAACGTTCAAGGCCTCGTGTACCGAAGGGAGCTGCCAGGGTGGCTACAGCACAGACACTTTTCCCTTTTACCTTCACCTCTGGTGACCCAGCTCTGTGGCTGGGAGTGTGGCAGCAGACCATAAAGTCTCCAATTATGGTCTCCTCACCACGATGGTCTGGCCCCATGAGAGCAGTCTCTGCTCAGCCCCTGCTCACCGTGCAGTCTCAGCCTTGTAGGGTGAAGTTCCCTGGCTTTCATCACAGTGCAGAAAGTGAGTTTCCAATAAATAGCAGAAGATGTCAGAGGATGTGACTGAGGTGCACTTGAACCAAGCAAATCAGCCCCATTAATAAATTCAGGCTCAGGAATCCCCATGGGGTGGATAAGGGTCTTTCCAAACGAGCAGTCAGAGCTTGGTGCCAACGGAGACAGAGGTTTTGTAGCAGAGCCCAAACCAGCCTGCTGAGCTTTCATTTCCTAGACACATTTCTTAATGTTTCTTAGTGGGGCTTGAAAAGAGAACAATTCCCTTCAGCTGAGGAACTGTCCCTGAAAACCATCAGTGAACTACTTAATGTACTAAATAATTTTATGTATGTAAGTTAAAAATAAAACCTGCCATTCCTTAGGGCACGGGGAAGAAGCCACTATTCTTGTTACTATGATGAGCCTGTGCCTCTAATTTTGTATGATTTCCAGCACTGCCAGCTAGGACAGAGAAAGGACAGCAGTTCTTGGTTGTGTTTTCTCTTCTCTATTTGCAGCATTGCATCTGAGAGAAGATTTTTGTTGGGGCAAACATCCACTGAGGACAGGAAAAGAGCATTGGAGCGACTGTGATCGCAGCGAAAAAGCTACAAAGCTTAGATTCAATACCCTGTATTCAAAGATTAATTTCTCTTGCCCTGCTTGAATATGGAATCCTGCTAGGCCTTGGACAAGGTGATTTTTTCAGGGTGGTGAACTGATTTCCTATGGACAAGGAGCAATTGTTAGAGGAGAAGAAACAAAGCTAGGGGGTGGAGATGAAAGGGTTGATGTGCTTTTGGCTTTCCTATTTACCAGAAATAGCTGTCATTAAAAGTAAGAACATAATTTTTTTCTGTGTCTTCATCTCCTTACCTTTCAACATACAGTGCTAAGAAATGCTAATTATGCAGTTACCCTTTTCTGCAGCCCTTTTTAATATAACTTCTCATTATTGTGAGTGGGAATAAGGAGTCACCCTTTCTAATGCAGTGGTGCAAATGCGTGCACGCTGCCATCACAGGGAAATTCTTCAAATAAAAAGAGAAGTAACAAGCAACAGTGAGATTTTCTTTAAGACTTTTTTCTGTGTAGAGGTCAATATTTGAGGTGTGCCAAGTGCTACTGCTGTCGTGATAGTTATTTGCTCAACACTGGGTGGAATATATGGGGAAAAAAAGTAAATCTCTCATTGCAAAGAACTTATTTTAGGAACTCTTCTGTAAGTTCTTGAAAAGTGTATTTTTTTACTTGGCAAGCAAGTGATTTTTGGACTGAATTGGAGGGAGAATATACCTACAAATAAGGGTAGAAAAAGAAAAGACACAGCTCTTGAAAGATGTTATTGATTCACTTACAAGAGTGTAAGACAGGTTAATGGACCCAAGGTGGGTGAGACCTTGGGGAAAAGCAGCTCAGTGCGAGTTGCCAAAGCCTTTGAAGCCAGCATTGGCAATTTTTGTTGTTATTTCTATTGGAAAAATTATAAATCTCTAATTTTTTCCAGGGATGTTGGTGAACTGAAGGAATGACTGAGCCTGTAGCTTTTGAGTTCATGTTTAACTGAGTGTGGAAGTAGGCAGGAAGAGAACTGCACTATGGGACTTAGAGAGTGAAAAATGGAGATGACTGAAGGGTAGATCTCTTTAGATATTTGGACAAGGAGGAACAACTAGAAGATTTACAGCAATGACATTTTTATTATAAAAAACCCTCCCCAGTATCTAACTGTAGTATTTTTAATGTTCATGGCATGTTTTTAATCATCAAGAGCAGAGAAAAAATAGAAGTTGGTTTGGATAAACATCTTGATGCAGTTTAATCATTCTGATAGGAATGATTAAACTATCCTCATTTCTCTCAGTTTATTCCAGAGGAAGGGAACATTGGGTCTTGATAGGAGCTTTTTCTTGATTTTTAATGACTTTTTAAATTACAGGTGCTATCAGAGGGTCACCCCTCTTTTCCAAGGGAGAATCACTCAGTGAGCCTCTCAGAGGAAGGTGAGCTAACACCAAGTTCTCCCTTGTGCTGCAAAAAGCCATGCTTCTTTAAATAACCCAATATTCATGTAAAAGAGAGGGATTGGTTGGAAATGCTGTCATGGAACTGACAGGAGGATGGACTCACAATAACTGTAGTTTCAGCTTTTACAAATGACTCCCTATCCGCTAACAGAATAAAGTCAGTAATCCTTTTAAGACAGTTGGACAATTAGGCTTGGTCATGTCCACTTTGGTGTGGTTTCACTGAGGCATTTTAAAGGGGCTGAGGGTTAATAAATGATTGTCCATTGTATCCAGTTAAGGGAACAGAACTTAGAAGTGTAAGGGTAAAGATTCAGATCCCAAAGCTGAAAACACACTGGGAATTATTTTTATTAACTTCAGTAAACTATGAAACAGCTCTAATTCAGGATCAAAAGGGGTAAGTCTGGGGCAGTCTGAGAACTGAATTTAGTCTTGCTGAAGGTGTTTAAGTAGTGAATTATTTTGCATTCTAGTCATGTCCTGCTGTATATTTTTGCATATTTTGCAATTCAGCAAAGTGCCTCTCAGCACTCTTACTGAAACATTCACCAGTCTTTGGGAGTTTCTGAAAACTTGCTCTGACTTCCACTGGAGTTTGCCATTGGTAGACATTCACTTCATGTAATTAGAAGCAGCTTATTCCCTTCCTGAAACTTGATAAGCACAATAATTGCATGTTGGAAACACCATGCCTTTTTGTGCTTTTTTGTGTTCAGAGTTCAGACTGGGTCACAGAAGCCACTGGATCAAATCCATGAAAGAACCATGTGGGAAAAGTGCAAGGCCTTTCTGACTGAGATGAAATGCCTCCTGTGGCTGTAAATCAAACCCAGCTGACAGATTAAGGGACATCATCTGGAGCTGGAGCTGGAGCTGCTGGTCCGACAAGTGGTGTGGCCAAGGACATCGATGTGATAATTATTGCAATAATTCCTTTTGCTCATCACTGAATACAGGAAATTGATTAGACCATTGTTAGTAACCTCTCACCCACTGACATCAGCTGTGAGGTCATGGCATGCTCTCTGCAACTATCTTAATAAATGAAGCTTGTTTTCATAAAGGTCTATGGGAGTCCACAGAATGTTTGAGAGTAAGAACCCTACTGACCAGAAGTTCACACTAGAAAACAACAGAGTACACTACATTGTGTACGAGCTCACAAAAATGGTTGGATTATCTCTCTTTTTTAAAATTTTTGTAAGAAATAACTGTCTTAAGCAGTTTTTGAGATATTTTCACTGAGCTCATCACAGTAATCTAAATTAAAGTGTGGTGGGGATTGTTTTTTTGGAAATGTTTTCTAAATGTTTCAATGTAAAACCAAAACCAAACCGACTTCAAAAAATCAAATTCTGCATCAACAATTTTTAGGTCTTTCCTTGGAGAAGACAAAGGCATTAAAACAGTCCAGAATTTGGTGGAGAAAATTTAGGGCCAACACCTAGGAGAGGCGTGGCAGAACATTGTGTCTGTCATTTTATGGATGTTTTCAGTAGCTTATGAATTTCTGTCTGCAGCCATTTCTAAAACCCCAGGAAATGTTCATGGGCTGCACAGGTAAATTAAACACTGTGATCTTTCAGTCTCCATGTTTTTTTCTTTTTTTTCTGCTGATGTCTGTTTGTGAAAATTGGAGTGGTGGTAGGTTCTATTGGAGAAAATTATCTGAAACCAGGATAGCAACTCTGCTTCAGAATGGTAACAGCTCTAACCTTGGGGTAAAGATCTGATGGTTTGCTACCAAAATACACCATCTCTTCTTTGCTCCCTGCAGTAATAATTATTTTTTAAAAATCTGAGTTTAAACTTCAGGTAACAGCTCATCACTATATGAAAATGTCAGAGTCCTTCACAGAACTTTTACTTAGATTCTTGTCTAGGAAGTCTGAGGATATCACTCCTCCCTACCTTTCTGCCTCTCTAAAACAACTCTTTGTCATTCCTGCTATATTTTCTATTGAGTTATAAACGTGAACATTTTAACTCTATTTCTGTGAAGAATAAATAACTATATAAAGAAATAATGTCCTTCACAGAAATTCCCTAAAGCAAACTGCAGGCTTTTTGCATTTATTATGGTTATTTCAAATATCAAAAAAAAAAAAAAACAGAGAAAAGAACCTACAGGCAACTTATTGGTCTGTTACAAGAGGTTTAATATTTACAGAACTAGCTAAAGTTCTTTTGCTCACTTCAGTTCTCACAGACAAAGCATTCTTTTGTTTATGGATTTCTTTTAGATACATTGTAAAACTGTGTGTATTTTATATTGTTAATAACACTCACTGCTTTAGAATTGAATTCTATTCCAAAGAGGGGAAATACACCCTGAATGCAAAAGTGAAATAATTTGGATTCAAGTAGATGTAAACTTCTATCCCAGGCTGGAATTGAGCTGAATGTTTACATGAGTGTGGTTTAGATTGTATCTGTCCTTAGGAGAGACAAGATTTTTGGATAGCAAGTATCAGTGTTCAGTGTTCTAGCACTGGCTTTGGTGAGAAACTGCAGAACTGCAGAAAGCTCTGCACAGAGAAACCCTAAGAACAAAGAGAAAATTATTTGGACTTTTTAAAACTAGGTTTTTCTCCTTTTCTTTTCTTTTTATCTCTCAATCTTTTTTTTTTCTTCCCTTCTTTTCCCTTTTTGTATTTTCTTTTTCTTTCCCCTCTCCTCTTCTTGCCTTTTGATTTTTTGAAAGGTGGATATCAAAAACCTGGCATCAATTACAAATTCCAGACCTAATGTCTGTTGCACAATAATAATTTCATTTCTTTACAGTTAGATTTGCAAAAAGAAATCCAAGTTAAAACCTCAAAATATTCCCCTGTTTCTGATTACTTAGTTTGGTCAGATCACCTGTGCACCAGCACTGGTGTATGAAATCTTGCAATTGCTTTTCAGGAAAATGAGAATTCAACCTTTATTTGGATTATGTCCCTTTAGGGTTATTTATTGGGTTTTTTTAATTTGATTTTTTTTTCCATATCAAAAGTTCCATCTGGGTCTCCTTGATATTCTTTGTAGTAATGACAGTTTTGACCAGGCTAGAGGAAACAGAGTGGAGAGTTAAATCATGTGTACTGACAAAGGAGTTTGATAAAACCGCTTATTTTTTACATTACTGATACATTCTTAGTCTCCAGAACTTGTTGGATTTTGAAATGAGGTTCTGTAAATTCCTGATACCACATAAAATTTAAAAGGAAAGAATGTGCAGGTTTTTTCTTTGAGGTATAATTTGAAGTCTGCCTGTAAATTGTTTTCAGTTTGTTTTTTTTTTTTAATTATTCTGCATGTTAATATTTCATGACAGACCATGGCTGTTCCTAGTGATGCAGAATATTTCAGTCTGGTTTAAGACTGGTACTTGACACAGCCATCTGTACTACAATGGTGAGAGGTTTCCTTGTTGAAAAAAAAATTATTTCCAACTCTTCAGAGCTGCTGTGTTCAGTGTTAATAATTTATATCCAGAGGCATTTGCAAATACTCCATCCTTGTGAGAGTGACCTCTGAGAAGCGATACAGCCTCTTTGCCCATGGGTATCAGAGTTTATTGACAACTGCCATTTAAAAAAGCCCCAAACAACCAAACAAAACTCAAAATTACTTCATTTAATATGATGGAAACAGCAAGAGAGAAATGCTGCTTTGGGGAATCAAGCTGGGGATGAAAGAGACCAGTCCAAAAAGGCCAAACTCCCCTCAACATTCTCGGGTTTGTTAAACAGCCAGCAGCAGTGTGGACTTAGGGTTTCCTGCCAGTCTACTTCAAACTGAAAAAGGAGAAAATCCTTTAGGTGGATGAGAGAAATTGGCCACTGGGGTGTGTTCTCCACACATTGGCTGCCAGGGCTGGGGACCAGGGGCTTCACCCATCCCGTGCAAACCCCACCAGTGTAGGAACGTGCCCCGTGTTGATGGAGTGAACAAATTATCCTTTGTCTCCTGAAAAAGGAAAAAAGCCCAGAAGTTTCTCTCCTCAATTTGGTTAAAAGACGCCTCATAGGACCTTGGGGACTTCACCTCAAACCTAAGGATACCCAACTGGACAGAAGCCAAAAGGTCCTGCCTGGGTAATTCACTAGAAAAAGAAGAGAACAAAGGAAATAATCACTTTTGTGAAGTGTTTTAGTAGGAGTAAGAACCTCTTGCCCTGGCTCAGGTTTTCTCTGCAAAAAGCTTTGTTATTTTGCCTTTTTTTAAAACTTTTCTGTTTCCAACAGTGTCTCAGAAACCATCCTGCTAATTTTATGCCATCTGAGGTAGCTGAGCTATCTTGGGTGTGATGCTTTTCTCTGAGAGCTGATGAGACCTGGTTCGAAGAGATCGAGTATCACACCAGGGCCAGCAGAGTCCTGCCCCAGGAATCTGCCACGTCTCCTCCTGCTGCCAGCTGCATTAACAGCCTTCCCCATGGGCAGTGGTGCTTGCAGAAACCAGGCTGAGCTGGCCTCACACCATTATCACCTCCTAGAAACCTTGCACAGCACTGGACAAGCTGCTGCTTTGTATTTTCGTAGCCTGAGGTAATTAGTGCCTGGCAGCTGTAGAGGAAATAAAATGCGTAACACCGGAGTTTCTAAGATGACACTGTTTTCATTATAGGTTTAATTTTGCAAAGAGCATAGAGGCAGATACATCAAAATGCCAAGAAGCCTCTTTTAATTAAAGCTTCTTTTTCTTCTTAAGATTTGCATATGTATTGAAAGAAATTAAAGAAAAAGATAAAAGGAACCCCAAGACTGTTTATGCATAGCCTTTATGACTGCAGCTACTTACTTTGCAGGAGACATTATTTTGACTGGAGCAAGTTATAGTGTGGCTTGACAGAATTCAAGGCTGCTTTGTAGTGCTCCTTGAGGCAGACAGTGACTGGTGTTGGGAGGTTTCACCTCCCAGCATAGATTCTGCACCCAGGTTTTATGCAGTGCTCTGCCTGTTGTCACATTCTTATACCCCCACTCCTGTTCACCACACTTTGGGTTATTTGGTTGGCCCAGGTTTGGGGGGAAAAAAAATGGGTTACAGCTCCCCTCTTCAGTGCTGAAGCTTCCTCTGCTACAGCTTAATACCCACACTCTGATTATTTACCATTCATATAATATACCTTTCATAAGGTACATATTATGTACCCCCTCTTCAGATTAACACTGCACTATCCTTGGAACATGGGCGTAGCTGGCAGCAAGTGAAAAGTTGCCTCTGTCCAAATCACCATGATAAATCTCCCAGACTTCTTATCCCAGGATTTCACCTCAGAAGCTTGGGATCAAGGACTGTGTTATTTAGTTGGCAGGACAGCTTTTGGTGGGTTTCACTGAGGTTAGTTAATTACCCTGTAACTTTTTCCATCAGCCTTGAAATAGTTAGCAAGGACATTTGGAGCTGTGCCTCAGTGTAGGTGCTGTTTGACTTCTCCATTCCAGGACTAACAGCCAAATAAGTTTAAGTAAAATGATCCAAATTTTACAGTGCTTATTCTGGTAAAATTCACTGTTTGTTTTCCTTAGATAAAGATTAAGTAAGAACCAAATCAGGGCTTTTGGAACTGGCCCCTTAATAGCTGGAAGGAACACTGGAGACATCTAATGGAAGATCAATATGTGAGAGTTCAGTACAAAAACCACTATATTTTCTTTTTCTTTTTTATTTTTTTCTTATATATTATCTACAAGCACAAGCTTTCATATTTTTAATGTAAAAATGCATACAGATCATTATATATATAAAAATCAACTAGCCTTGTAGCAAACTGCCAGATCCAACTATCCCCAGGTTGGGGACAACCTGTCTGGATCCAGGTGCAAACCCAGTGGCTGATCCTCACTTCCATCTGTAGTTGCACCAAACCCCCAGATACAAAGATCCTCAAAGTTCTAGGGAAGTTTTGGGTCCTGATCCAGGTCTTGCAGCACGGGCATGACTAACTCTTCATCAATTGAAGATAAATATGTTAAAAACTTCATAAATGACAATCAACTTGTTGAAGGTAACAAGTATCCCTTTCACCTTTCCTCCCCATTTTTATCGTCTTTCCCATCCTCCCTCTGCAGAAACGGCAGCGGGCAGAGGAGAGAAATTCAATGTTAGTGTCACAAACACACACTTAAACAGCAGCAGGAGAAACAGAATTGAATCTGTGGATGTCTGCTGCAGAAAGGCTACTGAATGTGGGTTCATGCTGCACTCAGCCTTGTCATTGCTTGGGCAATTTTGGGCTCAATTTGCACATTGTGGGAATATGACAGATTTATAACATATCCAGTAATAGGTTGCAACATTGTGAGCAACAGTAAACCAAGGTGCATTTAATGCTGTGTAATGCATATCAACAGAAATTGCTTTGAGGGAAACAAATTAACAAGCAATTAATTAAAGAAGTTTGTGTTAGTTTTGGAGGAAAGGTCTCAAAATGGCAGCCTCCTTTTTGACCAAGTGTTTATCTTGTTTGGCAGTTTTCAAATTCAGTCTTTGCAAAGGAATTTTACTATTTTTATTGTATGTTCTTTATGTAACAAGGGATGTTTGCACAGTGGAACATTTTATTTTCACTAGGATTTTATAATTTATCCACACAGATGTTATAAAAGAAGATACAATTTGCTGGAAATCTTTTGGAAAGTATGAGGGCCATAACTTAGTCTCTCCTTCCTTTCAACTCTTCTCATATGAATATGATGAATTATTTTCTCTTGTCATTCATTTAGAAACTTTTTGTATTTTAAATGCAGCTCCAACCTGAACCCCAAGAAAGGTTTTTCAGATAAAAGAACTGTTGAGGTTTTCTAAGAGGGATGAACCAATTGCTTAGCATACCAAAGTAAAGACATCACTATGTTGCCATGGGATTGCAGGTAAGGATTTTGTTTACTTCAGATACGTGCACCAGCACTGATTTGAAAGATAACAGAACCTCAGTGCTTCAACTTGCAAATGCTCACTCTGGCTCCTAATGTAACTAAATTGCTGGCAAGTTCAGTCCCTCAGCTAAAGAATTCTGGTTTGTCAACAGGCACTAGCTCGCTCTTTTACACTTGTGTTGATTCTACAATACTAAAAATGGCAAAACCTCTATTTTTTTTTTTTTTTTGTATTTTTTTTTCTTTTTTAAAAAAGTTAATGATATGATGAGTAGTTTGGGAACAAGTGTGTCACAGAGGCCTGTTGTAAGAACCCCCTGCCCAGAAGCACACGCTGAAGTTTCCATTGCAGTGTGTCCAGCTGATGTACAGCAACACACGTGAACATGAGGGCCAAAATACAGACATTGATTCCAGGACAGTGAAATGAGTTTTTACCACCTAGAATACAGAAGCAGAGAAAACAAACAACAGCCCAAATAAAATATACATCTGGATGTGATGTTCTTTGCTGGTTGGGTAAAAGTGAAAGTTTAAAAAATATTTACTTTGGTAAAATACCTTTAAGTGAATACTTTTAATTGAAGTCCTAATTTGGAACTTTTCTCTGTTCACATGGATATACAGATCTGTCTCTTCAGTGTGTTCCACCACCTGTATGTATGTGGTTACCTATAGCTCTACAAAGTGCTAGCCAGTTAGATTTACTCACTTTCCTACATCTGTGGCAATTTGCATTTGATAGGCTTTTGGAGTTACTTCCTCACAAATAACCACATGAAATACAAAGCAGTGGAGAATAAAGTTGTAAGCAAATGCTCCAAGGGGGCTGTTCCTCAAAGGAGAACACTAATTTGTCATCCCAGCCCTTGGCTGTGGTTCTGCACGTTGACAGTCTGAGCTGCCCAAAGGGATGCTACACCACTGGTGGGAGACCAGCACAATCTGAATGAAAAGCTTCCAGTCTTGGTTCTTGCATCTTTTAGCAGTTAACAAACCAACTAGACAGGAGGCAAAACTTGGCAGCTGGCTTAAATGAGATGATGAGGGAGAAGGAAAGCACTGGACACCTTTTATCCCAGGCACTAAAATCTGATAAAATGCGTTTCCGCTTCAATGTGCCAGATAAAAGTCACAAAAAACCTGCACTGCTTTGAGCCCCAGAGTGCTCCAAGCAGCATCTGGGAGTTTAAACAGCTGAAAATTATGGTCTTTTGATTGGTAGAGGCCATTCAGATCTGATTTACATTTGGGCTTAGACTTTAAATACTTGCCTTCCCAAGGATTCAGTTCTTCTTCGGTATAAAATAGACTAAGAGGAATTGACTCTAAAAAAAGACCAAAAAAAAAAATCTAAAAACTACCCATAGCTAAATCAATAGTAATATGGTTCTTTTTTTTTTTTTTTTTAGTTTGATTTCCCAGCACACATACTCCCATTTCCCCAAGCACAGTACAATGCTTTGAGGGGGAAATGGTGAAATGCTGCTGGACTAGATGATTATTTCTGGAGAACTCTGCAGTTTCAGAGGAGCTGGAAGAGCAGTTGAACTTTAGCTCTCTTGAAATGTGTGTCTAGCTGGCTAAACACTCCAGGAAATAGACCTTTCCTATATTTTTTTCATACCTTGCTAAGAACATCAACACTCACAGACTTGACAAAAATAACAAGGAAGGAGTGAAAGCATACAATGAGCCAACTCAGAGCTGGTGAAGGTGTCAGGTGAACTTTCTGTTTCAACACATCAGCCTCTACACATATTCAGTCCTGGAGAACACCAGTTGTGATGGTTGTTGATGGACTGAGGGCTGAATCTTACTCTCCAGTGGCTACTGAGCACCTGTCTGGCTGGAAGTGATGTTTAGGCACTACTGACTTGCAGGGGATTGGAGCTAATCACGTAGAAGCAGAAGATTCTCTCTTGGTTGCCAATCCCCACAATTGTCTAGTCATTTGGAGTTCATTTGGTGTTTGTATTTTTTTCCCACATTAGTCAAAAGCAGTGTGGCTAAATAGATTTCAAAACAGGAAAATAGTATGATTCTGTGTTACTGAAAAAAGTGGTGGTGTTTGTCTTTTTGGGTTTTTTTTTCCTTCATTGCAAAGATTTGACCATTTCTCATTAAACGTGCTCCGCTTGCCCCAAGCTAATACGCTCTAAAATGCTTCTCTGGCTTAGGACAGCTCTTTTTAGCTGCTGATTTTGGTGAGCATCTTATTAATGGCCTGCTTGACATGGGTGGTGGAGCTTCGCCTCCGAGTCTTGCCCTGGACCATCTTGCGGCGCCGCACCTCCCGGCAGAGCTCGTAGAAGGCCTCCATGATGTTGCCCTCTCCCGTGCAAGCAGAGCACTCGTAAAAAGCACACGCAAGTTCCGTGGCCAGCTTTTCACCCTCCTCCGTGCTGACTTGCCTGGAGTGGTCCAAGTCTGCTTTGTTCCCCACCAGGATCAGGGTGACGTTTTTGGGCTTTTTGACTTCATCCAACAAGTTCTTAAGCGGCAGCATTTCCTCGAAGCTGCCTCTGTCCGTGATGTCGTAAACCAGCACAAAGCCCTCGCCCCATCGCACGTGTCCTTCTTTCTGAATGGCATCCTCCTGTTCAAAAAGACAGAAGAACGCCTTAGGAATTTGATTTATGGAGAAGACAGCAGGCCTTCAGAGAGGTACTGGTCCTACAAAGCTGTGTGCATCTGCTTTAGTTTACACTTTGCTCACATCACCTTTTTTATCCCGTGGCATAGGAGATCTATTCCACCCAGTGCCATGGCCTGCCCAGGCCTGTGCAGCACGTGCACCTGCCATGTTTTAAAAGGGAGACCTGACTGTGACAAATCTGCTCTTCTCTCCAGTGGGAATCATTGTCTGAAGTTGTCAAGCCTCATCACCTGACTGTAGAAATAGACCATGACATTGTGCCTACTTGTTGGGCTGGCCCTGAATAAAAAGGTGTGACAACAAATTAATTTTACCCCCACAGTAAGCCCCTTGACTTGTTTCTTCTTCCAAGCAGGATCCCTTGCAGAAGGGTGTGGATCCAGCATGGGGGAGGAGAGGGGGGGTTCTGCCCAGAAGCAAATCTGTGTCCTGCTGGAACCCAGGGCAAGGGGAATGTTTCTCTGTC
>VXBC01011968.1:412966-425011 GCA_013399945.1 Ploceus nigricollis
ATAATATATATATATATTTGTATATATTATTTATATTTATATGTATGGGACCCTTCACCCTTTCCTTGTGATTCCTGAATGATGCTGTTTTGCTAACAGAACCCCCCAGCTGTAGATGAAAGCAAAACTGCCCGAGTAATGTAAAAATAATCATCCTTGCAAGAAGTTTTCCAGTGGGAAAAGCCTCCTTGCCAGTGTAAATACCTTCACAAAGTCGTTTCTGCTGTTCTTGCCACAGTGGTGTAATTTGCAAGTCTTGAGCTCGTCTGTAGGAGATTTAGTTTTCTGCTGTGGGAGAATTCAGGGCTCTAAGAGAGGTTTCTGTCTCCTTCCTTCAAGCAATTTTTACAACTTTGTCTCCTATCTTTCTTGCTTTCCTGAGCCTACACATCTTACCCGTGTTTGAGGGTCTCTTATGGGCTGTCTGTATGTTGCATTAGATAGGACTTTATAGAAACACTCTTCAAGTTTTTTTATTCTGCCAGGAGAGGAAAAAGAGTGAACAAAAACCTGTAAAGAAATTGTGATATAGTTGGAAGAAATACTCTTCAAAAATGTCACTATTAATCTAGTAGTCCTGGCAAAGTTATACTTTTTCTTAAAACCCCTATTTCTTAAAGTTACCTCTGCTTTAAAGTAGTGGAGAGTCTTCTCTCTATCCTTTTCAAGTTAAATAATCTCCTTTGCTTTCTGTCTTTCTTTGCCTTCATACACAGGGCAGTCTGTCATGTCCTGTTCTACTGATCATCTGCTAAGAGAGAGTTTTCTTTTCGGAGGATTGCCAAAGTCTTATGAAATGTGTGAATAGCTGGAGAAAGACATCTAGGAGCAGTGTGAGGAAGCCAAGACACTTTTAGAAAGGTCAACAAAAATATCATCTCCTTGTTTGCTGATAGAAGTAGATTTTTGTTTCAAATCCAGGCTTTGCTTGGTGTTTCTGTGTGCCTTTGATGAGTGTCTTACATGTGAGTATCAGGTACTCTAAGGATTTACAATCCTTCTGTAAGATGAAGGATTTTGTAGGTGAGACACAGAGGCAGAGAGACTGCAGACAACAAATCAGTTACAGAAACAAGGAAAGGACTGAGGAGCCTCCTGCACTTACCTGGGGTTTTATTTGTTTGGGGCTTTTTCCTATATAGCAAAACCTGATGTACAAGTCCTTGAGCCTCAGGAACCTCCTGATTCTCCCAACTATACATAAAAATGCTAATCCAAAACAAATGACAAAACATAGTTTATAATACTCCCCCCTTTTGTTTTTTGGGGGGTTTTCTTGTTTTGTTTTGGTTTTTTTTTTTCCCCCCCAATTCTTGGATACCCCATCTCTGTTTCTAGTAAAGAAAATTGTTCAAGTTTTGGTGGAACAACAAATGTGTTCTCAAAGAAATGCTGCAAAATTATTTTTAAAAGCGCTCAGCTATAGCAATGATGAATTTTCTTCTTTCATCATTTGATGCAGGACATTCTCCCTACATGTCATGGCTTATGGAGGCAGGAAATTTGCTGCTACCCATGTAGTTCTCTGCAGGCCCTCTATCTGTCTGCTGCTGTGATGGCTCTTTGGGCTTTCTCCTCCTTTTTTTGCCTCCCAGGAAAAAACAAATTTCGCAGTTTCCTTGATTACTCTGATTCAGCATCTCCAATTTTAAAATCAATTAAATATCAAAGTGAACCACAATATGTCTCCTTCTTTGAGCTCAGGTGAAGGCACCATAAATTCTGGGCACTGCCAGTAGCTCCTGGGGGGAATTGCTGAGATGCAGACTCAAAAACTGTTATTGCAATTTACTGGGACTGGGGAGGGCAGCTATTCCCTGCTGAAATCCCTGAAAATTGTGAGGTCAAGCCCTGGGGTCACTGAGGTCCATGAGAGTCCTACATTCATGACAAGAGTGTGACTTCACTGGTGCCCTTAAATTAGCATATATATTAGCATATATATACCCAGGCCAAGCATTTTGAGGCCTTCTAACATCACACTGAGCTTGCTTATATGTTTTTCAAATTTTGTTCTATTTAAAATCGTGTGAACATTAATGAATTTTGGTGAAATACATGTGGGAACTCAATCCCCTTTCCCAGAGCATATTTAACCAGCTAAAGAAGACTAGTTTAATGCTGAATTCTTCATGTATTTAATATTTTAGAAAACAACTGCATGTGTTTTTTAAAATGTGCTATTCCAGCCCATTTCTACATAGAGCTCTTTCATCTAATTCTGTTGAAAATGTGATATAGCTGTAATTTACTGTAAATGAAGATGGATGTGGAAACCCATTCACCTTCATAATGCCAGGTAGGAATTTACCTTGAGGAATTTAGCACCTTTTGGAAAGGCAAACAAAAACCCCATGCCAAGATGGTGACAATGAGTTGCCAGTTAAACAGAAATATTGGACAAGTCAAGGCTGATGGTTAACACTCCCCAGAAAATGACCTTTGCTGTGGTTGCTGCCCTTTGGCTGAGAACAGTTAAATAAAAAGCAGAGTGAGATGTACTTTTGTGAAGATGCAGCTGTCCTGCCAGTGTTTGCACAGATCCAACATCTGCACAAAAGTGGCAGAGCTGCAGAGCCCTGACTTCAGCAGCAGCTCTGTTTTCCAAAGCTTGCAGGGTTCAGTGATGCTCCTCCCACCAGAAAATGTTATTTTGTGGTTGGTAATTTGGCTCCTGGTGGTACAGCATTCTGTCCAGGTGCTGCTAAAAATATGGCCCTTCGTTTTCTTCTGGCAGGTTAGAATAGTAAGGAATATTTATAAGGTGTGTTTTTTCCCTTCCAGTTAAAATGTGCCACCCTTGAATAAAAAGAGGAATGGATTTTTTTTTTAATGCAATGCTTAGTTTGGGTTAATGTTGAATTTCCATCAGGCCTTGAACAGCTTGGTGAAAGCTTTCCTAAAAATAGGAATTTTCTGGGGATTGCTTGCATCAGAGGGCTAATGGGTGGTTGAAAACTTGACATAAGAAATAAACTATAAATTTGACGTTTTTGTCTCAGCCCCAGTGATTTTTGGCAAAACCTCCCATTGCTTAGTAGCTGGATGATTTGCATCTGTTTTACTCCTGTCCTTTTAGAGTAGCTTGACAAAACTACTTATTTCTCCCTGTAGAGGAAATTATCCTCACTGACACAACTTTAATTTTTTATACTGATTGAGCATGTCAATGTCCCTCTTTCCACAGAGCTGCCAGCCCATGACTGCTGAGGAGAAATGAATCTATTCTGCTGAAACTTCTCAGTGAATTCAGATGTTTACAGGTAATTGGACACCAAATCACTGCAGGATAACAATGCTAAAAGACAGAAATGCATTTTTTCAAGCACTGGTTCTCAAAGCTTTTCAAGGTACAGTTTCTTTCTCATTGATCTCTGAAGGCCTAAATAGTGGTTGTGATTTCAAGATAATTTGTCATCTCTAACACTTCAGAACCCTTTTTGAATCCCATTGTGATCTGCAGTTTGACAAAATAATACTTTACAAAACAATCTCTTGGTGAGCAGCTTCCACCAGAGATTGCTGTGATTAAGAAATAACTCCTTGACAATAGTTTATTAGTTTTTGAATTTCTCAGCCCTTTTCCTCGGAGCAACCTAGAGAGCTGAGCATCACAATGACTATAATACATAATTTAAGCTATTATTCTCTAGACTGAATGGTGATGTAGAAATCAGTAAGTCAGAAGAGATTTAATTTTTTAGTTTATTGAGATAAGACTGCTGCCTGCACGAAAGCTTTCCGTGCTGCAAAGAGAAGACAATTAGATTCCTGAGGGGCACGGTAATTTGCAATTGTATTCATTTGTAAAACAGAAACAAATGTCAAGCCTGGTACAGAAGAAAGGGCATGGGGCCCTCATAATGGGGCAAAAAATAATAAACCTTGTAGCTTGCTAATAACTTCATTTGTGTGCTTAAACAAGGCACACATGCAGCGGCCCTTAAGAAATTTATGAACTTGGACTACACTGATAGAGAAGACTTTATACACTTGTCAAGTTCTTAGAATGATGTACTAGTGTTAGAAATGTGAAGCACCAACACTAAAAATACCAAAGGAACATTCTATTGAACATTCCACTGTGCAGCACAAGGCAGGTGACACATAATTCACTGAGGACTACATTGACAGTAGCAGATAAAAGAATGCATTTGAGTTCAGGTTGTGCTGAGATTTATTTTCCCAAGATGGGAGTTTTGATATCTGTTATCTCTCCATTTTGCCAAACAAAAATCCTGGATACTTGCTTTTTACAAAGGGCTGCCTGGGTTCTGTAATAGAATATATTAAACTTCATTTCTGCTGTGCAATTTTATGGCATTTTCTATTTCCTTAATGAAACCTCTTAAGGAAAGAACATTGATAAAGAAATTGATATTTAACTGTATGATCTGTGTTGGAGCCTGCAAAGAAATGTTAGGAAGGAGAGAGGAGCACGTTGGAGAAAAGAGAATTTTCCAGCCCTTTACTTTGCGTGTGAATTACTTAGTCCTGAGGTATTGAAGGCACCTTCTAAGAAGTGAATGTCTTGTGTTGGACTTCTTGGCCTGGATTTGCAAAGCATTTAAATATATGCTAATTTAAGAAATACTAAGAAAATTGACCTTGGCACAAATTTTAAGCGAGGCCTCTAATTCAAAGCAACTGTTCGACAGGTTTTTGAGATATCTGAGCCAGCTTCTTGAAAACGCCAGACCCAACAGAGCTAAATGGGACCAGTGGAAGGGATTGTGGGTGCCCTTTAGATGGTTGATGCCCCTATCTGGTCACCCAAAAAATAAGAGACAATATATGCTTGAAAATGAGGACAAAAAAATCACCTAAGTCTAGGTAGGCTGACTGTAGAAACCTTTTTTTGGCCACGAATTTTTAAGATCTCTATCCCAGAATACAGATCTACATCCCAGTCATCTTATTCTCAAGCAGAAGACATTTGGGTTATTCAAAAGCAGAAAACTGATCTCCCAGTAAATGATTTGAAGAGTTTAATACTGAAGCAATTTATTTCAATGGCAGAATTCCCCTGGATTTCTGAGTGGGCAGAAATGTGCCTCACACACTAACTCAGCCTTTGTCTGGTGCTGCTGCTCCTCTATTCTGCCATCTTAGGTAACAATTTGCTCCAGCTTAAAATGACCGTAGAGAAGCTTTTCTGCAGCAAATTTAGAGGCTGGCTGAGGCTTGGAATTTTATCTCTGGTGATTTCCAGTGCTTCAGCCATGCCATTCCAGACCACGCTTCCAGGACACAGCCACCTACCTAGCGTTGGGTCGTACTCCCAGATGAACCGCTTGGTCAGGAAGCGCACCACGAGAGCTGGGGGGACAAAGAGATTTTGGGTCAGAAGGACAAGACATCAACTCAACAGACTGCTTTAAAGCTTTCCCAGCAAAGTCTCCTGTGTGAGTGGACAGGTAGCAGCTCCCCTGAACTGTGAGCAGGAGTCAGGGTTGCTTATTGGGGCACTCGAGAACTTGTCACTGTTTGTGGCCCACTTCACAATTTCAGATGGGAGCAACAGAACAAATCAAAACAAATAAACCAAAAACTTTTTGCAGCATTAAAGCCACTACTTTGGATGCCTTAGGTATCCTATAACCATTGGGGAAAGTGTTGGTGGGTTTGGAACCAGCTTTGACACTTCAAAATGAGGGGTTGATCAAAATAATTTTATTCTTGAAAACTTTCCTTTGGATTGTAAGCCTTGTAAGGCAGAAATAATTGGCTAAATAGCTTCCTTCTCTGTTTGGGCATGCCTTCCTTGTAACAGTTTGATTTCCACGTTTTGCCTACCTGAAGAAAACAGATTAAATATTTCAAACATGCTATTTCAACATTTATAATATTATATATATAAAAATAAATATTTCAACACATGCTATTAGTCAATTTGCAGAAATAGAAAAAAAAATTTAGATTTTGGAGCACTGGACAGGTAGTTCTTCATTTCAGCTTATAAGATAAGATCTTGCTACTTTTGTTCTTGTATTTAAGTCTTTCTGTCCCTCCAAACCCTTTAAAAACAACTTATATAAACTCTGATTATTCTTGAATTTAAAACCAAGCAGTGCTTTGAATTTCTAGTGATGTAAATGAATCATTTATCAATGCAAACCATCCAAAATCCTTTCTGCAAGTGAAGCCAGAGATATCACTGCACAAGCTACGAGTGCAGCAATTATAGCTACAGGAAAACTTTTCCTTGTCATCAGACCCATAAGATTGTTCCATCTTCTTTTGGTTACAGATGGACAGTAAAACCCAGCTCTGATCCTTTTCAAAACTTGAAGCCAGGAGAATGCCCTCCATCCCAGACTTCTATGCCCAACAGTAGGATAAGGCAAGAGTCTGCAGAATAAATCTAATGAATTAAGATTTCCTTAATCAGACAATCAGAATATTAGTTTTGAGAAGATTAATATACCTCCTCATACTTGGAGGGGTAACAAGAAGCTGATCCTAAGGAAATGAGATCACCATACAAGAAGCAATTTGAAGTTGGTGCTATTTTAAGTTTCTGTTTTCCTTAGGAAATCCTACTTTGATTTTTTTGCTTAGGCTTTGCTGAAATGCTGTCCTTGTTCCTCAGAGTAGATGTGGCAATTCTTAGTCAAAGCAACTTTTCAAGTCATGGTCCTTAACCTGAATGCCATAACAAAAGAAGATGACCTCTTTGTAGCTGATTTCCCATCCATGGTGATGTTGCACCAGGACTTTTTTTCCTGCACCATTTTTCATAGCTGGAATAGTTCAAGCATCTTGTTGTTTTGAAAGTTTGGTCATGATTCTGCTCTAATTGCTAGTAATAGATTCTCTCATCCTAGCTTCTTTGTCAAGGATAGATTTAAAAACAAATTTAAAAAAAATTAAACATTTAAAATGACTTAAAACAGATTTTAAAAAATCAGACAGATTTAAAAAATTTATTCTTTGACAGTCACACCCTGAAGGAGAAGCAGTGATGGGCTACCTGTGTGGCAGAGCCTGAGCCTGTGCCTGGAGAAGCTAATGAAGAGAGAGAAAAGGCAGAAGAACCTGTCCAACTATTTTTATCTTAATCATGGTCCCCCTATTTATGATAACCTTGTACTTGTAGATGGAAATTGCTGCAGAGGAGAGGAGAGATGATGGAGGGGACTGGAAGTCTGTCAAGCACAACTAAGACAGGTCACAGAGAGAGCTCTGAAGGGAAAGAGGGAGAAGAGCTGATTTTGGAGGTGCCCAAATACAAGAGATTAGAAGGTGACAAGCCATAGGAAGTAGAAGTAGAACTGGGCTGGAGGTGCTGAGATGAGCCTGGGAGGAGAAACCCAGGTTGTATAAAAAGCCAGGGTACATAACCCACAGCTATGTACACAGGATGAAATGGTGCAGGTGTGCAGTGCTGCAGAGGTGAAGAATTGGAGATCACAGGGGGAAGCTAGGCTGGATTTATCTCCAGCACATGCAGATACATAAATAAGTACATGTTTAGGAGGGTGCAGAACTAAAGAAAGAAGGGAGGGAGGTGGCTGCCATGCACAGTCAGATGGCAATCAGTCTGGCAGACCTCAGAGGTCAGCACAGAAAGCACAGTGAGCCACTTGCTAGGCACTGCTGCCAATAAAGTATTTTTATAAGTACTTTCCTTTTCTTTGGGCCCAGTGAAGGGAAGAAAATACCCCCTTATCACAACCCCAGTGGGTGGGGAACTACCAGCTCCAGAACCATGTGCTCTGTGTCAGTTTTGAGGTACCCTGGGGCTGTGCAGGACTGCTGCTCCTCCAAGGCTGGCTCTGCTCAGCCTCCCTGCTTCTGACCCAGTCAATTCCTTCAAAATGCTGCTGCTCTCTTTCATGGCAGTGGTCACAGCACATCCTATACTGCTTTTCACTTCCACACATTTTTATGAGGCTGAAGATTAGCAGCTAGCTGCATTTCACAGATGGGGAGCGTGAGAGGCTCTTGATCCAGAGCCTGCTCTGTTTATAAGTACTGCAGACTATGCTGGATGGGAAATGCCTTCACTTTTGCCTCATTAGGGGTGCTCAGCAGATGGGCCTCTGACATCCAGTGGGGTATTAAAACAATGTATGGGACTTTGCTGCCTGATTTGACTGAAAATAGACGATGAGGGAAGAGCTGGGAAGGGCCTCCAAGTGCTTGGGCTATCAGTCTGGAGACCAACTTGCTGGCTGGTGCCTCCTGCCCCAGCAATGATCCCCTGGAGCAGGGGTATTGCTGTGGAGCCACGCTGGTTTTGTTGAGCTCACTCACTGCCAGATTACATCACTTTGCTGTAAAATAACTCTGCCAGCAGAAGAATCAGGAGTGAGGACTTCAGCAATTTGCTAGACTTAGAGCTGGGGCAGTCAGATTGCTGGCCTAAATGATGCTTTGGGCAAAGTAATAAAATCCCTCCCATGTCCTTAGTAATGTTACATAAAAGATGAGTTGAGATGAGTTGAGTAATGATCATTACTTCCCTCTCACCTGAGCAAAGGTGTGTATTACTGTTTGACCAGTCAGTTTTACTTAGACATGTTTAACTCTAATGCTCATAATGAGCCAAAAAGAACCCAACAGATTAAAGAAAACCAATCCAAATGCTGGGTTTTGATTCAAAATAACATTGAGACTGAGACTGTCTGAAACACATTATTTTCTGATTAAATTAAGTGACTAATTCCAATATTCATATTAAAATGGCCGTTTCCAGTGCTCATCCTCAAATTCATTTTGAAGCAGCCAGGGTTCAGATTGATGCAGTAGTTAATAGGAGTGAATTTCATGGCTCTCCACTGAGACTAGTCCAGGCTCTTCTTCCCTGAACACTTACAGCTTGTGAAATACAAGAACTTGCAGGCTTGGAAGGAAAGAATCTCCCCCAGGCTGCGTTGTGGATTCCCGCTGTGCTGTTCGGAGACATGACCATCACCAAGGGGAATTGATGTAACGTCCCAGCAAAGGAAGAACAGACTCATGTCTCTTTCTGCCTTTCCTGACACCCTGGCTTCCAACTCAGCTGTTTTGTACAGGGTATAAATTAGGGTAGAGCTTGGCACAGGGCTTTCATTCACTCATGTTTAAAACTTCTGCCTTAGAAGTTATTCTTGGAGAAGAATCATGACTATCTGTCAAATACATTTGCAGTGCAGCTCCAATGAAGACAATGAAGTTATACCAGGATTTAACATGGCATGTAAACCAAGATTATCAACCACATAATTAATCAATTTCTTTCAAACTTGTGTGGCTGAGTCCCTTGCTCAGCTTTAAAAATCCCATCCCATATATTTTGGAACATTTTTGTGTGTGTGTGATATTTTGCATCTTGCTTTAGATCTTTGTTTGGATTTAGGAACATATGAATGCTCTAGCTAAATTTACAATCTGTCTGAATACATATCTTTGTGGATTTGGTATCGTTCCAGCTAATACAAGCCGAGTTTTTTGGGGAAGAAAGGAAGCAGGGTTGTATTTGAAAAACAACCCCCTTCCCAAAAAGTTACAGAGTTCAAAGTTATTCTAAGAAAAATAACAGTTTTCCACAGTGAAATAACTGCATGATGACTCTTTTATGCCATGAGAATTTTCAGCTATAAAAATGGTCTGAAAGTAGTCCCATTATTTAACTTATCAACAAGTCCATTCCTGGTGCCTTGATGATGTGTCACCAGTAAACCACACTTGGCAGGAGACACCAGAGTGGTTAAAACTAAAGGTTATAATGATCTAAAGGCACTTTCAGAAATGAAGTCTCTCGCTATTTCTTAAAATATGTATTTTTGTGAAGGTGAATCCCCCATTCACCTTCTCAGAGGCCCTTTAGGTATTGGAATTTCAGCCCCCCTGGAAGATGGGGTGAGTTCCAGCCTGCAGGATGGCACTGCTGCTGGATTCTGGCAGGTGATGTTCTGCCTCCTTAAACAGCTCTAAGTCCACCTTCAGGAAATAGTGGTTTGTTTTAAAGGCAAAACCATGAGAATTTAATTTGCTTCTGGAAGTGCAGGTCATCTGGGGGTGTCTGTGTGTGGGGGAAAGTGTGAAGTTATAATGCAGAGTCCTTTTGTGATCCATCAGGGATGTGAACATGCACTCACTGCCTTGCTCTGCATCCGTGGGCCTGAGTTTGACTCAGCTCTGATGGGATCTCTGGCAATTCCTTGATGTGGGGATGTGAGAGCTGGGTGAGACATCAACAGCAGGACTTCTCTGCCTCCTCTCTTGGTTTGCTCACTGTGGTCACTTCTGATGTTAGGACCTGCTGCAGTAAACTAGGCTTTTCCTACAGTAAATCTCATGGAGCAAAGCAAGATCAGTGAGAAAAATAAGGGAGAAATCAATGAAACATAAAAATGTTTTGTTTTACACTGCCTTGCTCAAACTCTGCATGTTTTAGGCATTTGTAAGACACTGTCTTGAGCAGTAAGCTGTTCATAAAAATTCCTGTTCATGATAATTTTTCTTTAAGAGCACAGGGAGGTCCTCCACTGACTGCCAGGGTAAGTTTAAAAGTATGTATACTTTAATATATAAAGATCAATTAAACATAAATACCAAATGTATATATTCTTATATATACCACAAAGCAATTTATATGCAACTGTGTGTGTGTATATACAGGTGTATATATACAGTGCTATAGCAAATACAGACCAGGATTGAACAGCTGTGTGATGAAATGTGTTGCTTTTGCCTTTCAGGAGATTTCACTGTGTAATGCAGGCCTTTTTCTTCAGTGGTGATGGAAAGGGCTTCAGTTCTGTAGATTCAAATCTGAGCACCAAGAATGGTTCAATGAATTTTTGTTCTGGTGGAATATAAAGGGACTGGAATACCTGTCTCAAATATCTCAATTCCCACTGCAGGATCATGGTTGAAACCACCAATCCACGTTCAAATATTTCAAAACCACTAATAAGCTTTCAAATGTACAACATTAAGTTCTGTAGATTGGATTTATCTTCACAGTGAATAATATTTTACATGCAGAACGTGAATGCAGTAGGACTCCAAAGGCTGTTTCAGATAATAATTCAGCAGGTTGTCCAATTAGATGTCAATAACTGACCTTCTTTTCACAAGTTGTTTGGAAAGGGTATCCTACTGTGGAAGAGACAAAGCCCACACTCCTGCTCAGCTCTGCTTTTTTGCAGTCTCCATCAGGTTTTTCATATTCCAGCCTGACTAAATGTCAGTGTATTTCATGCCACTGTCACTTTTCAATTTCTGCTACAAGGTTTTGGGGAGTACTTCTTTTGTTAGTGGCAATTTCCATCTATCTCAGATGTAATTGCATTTTGCTTCTGTGGGAAATGTGTGATTTTAGGAACTTCTGAGTGGAAAGAACCTGGGGAAAAATAACCTGTTTCAAGGAGTTCACCTGGAATTCTGGAAGTCCACTGCACAGTGTATTTACATATTCATCTCAAATGTCTTAATAGGAGACTGGACTTCTTTGTATGCTCCTCTGGATAGTTGACCCTGATTTTTTTATTGATTAGTAGTCTTTCATCCCATCCTCACTGAACAGGAGGATTTTTGTTGTAATGTTCTCCCCACTGCTTTCAGTGCTCAAGGCATTATTTTATGAAGGTTGCTGCATATGGAACTCAAGCAGGAGGCTTAATTTACATTATGTTACCCTCTTCCATAACATATAACTTCAGTATATGTTGTTTATTCCACAGGTCTCCTCTTATTTGAAATATAAGTTATCAGACTGATGTGTCTAATGGTTTTGATCATTTTAGGGTAATAGCCACACTTGTATCATTTCTCTCTCCTGACTTCATTGTGTAACTTGTTCTGTCACCCCATTTGTGAAACCTAAACTTTCTGGTGTGCTTTTACTAACACATCTGTCTTGGAACCCTGGTTACTGAGAATTTCTGTGCTGACAGGCACTGACCCCCAAGAGAACACTGCATTTGACCTGAGGCCGTGGAGAAAGCTCCCAAAACTGAATGATAAAACTAAGATTATAAACGTGTAGTTTGAGTAGAAGTGTGTAATATCACATAGTAGAAAACTTAAAGTTTTAAAATATAGTAATATATA
>VXBC01011968.1:425468-479998 GCA_013399945.1 Ploceus nigricollis
CCCATCTTACCCATTTAGTCCCAACCCTAAAAAAAAAAAAAAAGTTAAAACTCAACACATGTGGTTTTCCAGAGCACAGTTAGTGGTAACACCTCCAGATGTTTGTGTTTCTGAGACAGAGTATATTTGTGATGGTGTTGTAGGGAAAATCTTAGGGATGAAATCACACTCAAATAGCTTTTTGGCTTTTCTGTTCTTTTTTAAAAATCCAGCACTTCAATAAGACAATGGCAAGATGTCAAAATTTTCAGTGGCTGTAACTTTTTTGTATTTTCCTTTCCTTACATTTCTTCCAGTGTTGAATTTAGAAAACATCCCACTCTTCTTTTTATGGTCAAATTAGTTTGTTGTCTTTAAGAAGGAAAAAGAAAGAAAGGAGCTACAGGAGGGAATTCTATCATGCTTTCAATGGCAGGATGATCTGGTTATTGTCAAAGAATTTTTGCATGAATGAATTTTGGTTGGTAGATGTATTTTGAACAGAAAGGCCATTTTTTGCAAGGAAGTTTGATTTTTTGGATTTTCAAAGGAAATTACTCAACACCTCACTCTCTTCAAAGAACTTACAATTTAGGAATTGCATATTTAAAACAAACAAACACAGCTTTACTAGCCCCTGATTATTCTTTTATTCACTGCTGTTTTGTATCCCACTGGAGAAATCTGGGGAATTAACTGGATCCTTTTATCCAGGTGTCACTTACAGGGGGAAGGCAAAGGCACACTGTGCTGTAGCCTGTACCAGCTCCTTGCCTTCAGCTGATTCCTGGGTGCCAAAAGGGTTCAAAATTGATTTTACTCTCTCAGAGCTGAGCCTGAAACAAGGTGTAGCCAACATGAATAGACACTCCTGAAGGAAAAAGTAATTTTGGATATTTTGGAGATGCCTCGAGCTGCTCCTAGGATGGTGTGGAGCTGCTGCCTCATCCTCTGCTAGTGCAAAGGCACCAGAAAGAGTGGCCATAAACACATTTTAAAATTTTTTTTTAATTTTTTTTTAAGTTTTAATTGCTGCTGGGATGGTTTTTTTGTTGTTGTTGTTGTTGTTTGTTTTGTTTTGGGTTTGGTTGTTTTATTTTTTTTTTGGTTGAGTTTTGTGGGGTTTTTTTTTGTTGTTGTTGTTTTTTGGGTTTCTTTTTTTTGTGGGAGAGTGGGTTTTTTTTTATTTTTTTTTTCTTTAGGTCTGATCCCTGCTCTCATCCCTCTCCCATGCTTAGAAGCCAAGAGATGAGTAGGAAGAACTGGAAGAAAGGGGAGAGAAGTGAAGTTGCCTTAGTGCACACACGCAGGGAGGGCTGCAGACCACTTTCCCAGGGAGTAGGAGAGGGGGCACAGTCTCATGCACGAAGGAGATGAAGGAATTTTTCCAACAAAGTTTAAAGAGAGTTTTTTGTGAGACCTTGGCCATGGCAGGGACTGGTCAGCAGGGCCCAGCTGTTCTGGGAGAACATCCTGGCTGCCAGCAGCAACCTGGCCAGAAATCCCAGCCCTGCCTGCGGGGAAAGCTGTTCCTAAGGAACTCAGGGAACCAATCTGCCTCCTCTTGGGGTCAGGAATTGATAGTTCTGAGGGCTGGTGTTTCAACACCTTCCCTTCTGCTGCTCTGGCCGGGAGCAAAAGACATTTTGTTTGACGTGGTACGTTCTGGTAATGACAAAGTCATTCTGGAAAGGCACAACTTGCTATTTGCAGCTTAGAGTAAGTCAAAATGCTTTAAAAATACAGTTTTATCAGGCTCTAGTGAGTCAGTTTGAATGGGAGGGCAGTTGGCACACTGAGTGAGTAAAGCCACTGGCATTTATGCTGGATCACTGCCTGTACTTGTAATCTTCACAACACAAGAAGTACTTTTGTCAGAGTGCCTTGCTCTGCCACTGTTTCACTAAGCCCGTATGGATCAGCACAAATGGTGACTAGAAATGTCATAAAGAGATGCAGGGCTCTGCATTTCATGTTGGTAGACAGCACTGGCTGTTTCTGTGTGGTCAGAGTCTGGACACACTAGCTGTCACCCTCTTCTCCTCAGCCTGACTCTAATAATTTTCTTGTCTTATTTTCAGTTATATCAGTATACTATATCAAATGAGACTACAGCTTGCATCAAATGAAAAACTTTGTTTTTAATCTGGCTTTTTCTGTGATAAACTTCATTTTTTTTTTTTGCATGCACACCTTGGCTTTCTGGATTTGGCTCCATGGAAATCTCAGACAACCTGGAAAAGCTTTGCACTGTGATACAATCCAGCTAGAGAAGGACATTCAGGAAGATCTTGAAAGATCACATGTCCTGTGCCATTTCCATCTTTCTTTGGCAGTGGGGCTTAGGTGAACACCAGAAGTTTGTACCAGCCCTATTGATTGGTGACTGATGATTGAATCAGTTGATGGATGCACACTTGGAAGGTGCCTGTGTCCCAGGAAGATGAGGAATTAAGGCAACAAAGTACATTGAAAACTGACTCATGGATTTTTAATGCTCCTCTTTTTTTTATGAGTCTGATGACATAAGCCTTGATAAATGTTACCTCTTTTTAACACAGTGCACAACACAATATTCAGGGGGACCCATCTTTTTCAAAATCAGCTATTATTCTCATATTTTAGCTATGCCTTTTTTTTTACCCTCCTTCCTTTTCTCTGTGTTGTAAAGACACCTGCTCCTGTTATTTTCTAGCCACCTGGAATCTTGAACTTTTGTTTGTACCAGCAATTTAATTTTTTTTTTAAGAGCAAACAGCTTTGCCATTATACCTGGAGAATTAAGAGACACAGCAGGATAAGAAGAGAAGCTCTTTAAGAGGTAGGTTTAAGAGTAGGGTTTGCAGTGCTGCAGGATGATAAAAGAGAATTATAGAAACACTATGACCGACAACTGAAGTGAAATGGAAGGCAAACACTGTGCACCACATCTTTCTCACAATAAAAATAAATGTGTTGCAAAGGGTAGAAATGATTAGCTGAAGACAAAAGCTCAGTCTGAACAAAGGTTTCCTAAGTGCTGTAGAGATGATTGTTCCTGGAGGCAGAAAAGTGACCCTAGGGGAGATGGAATTGGTAGCACCTAATCTCAGAGCATCACCCCCAGCATCACTTTTCTTCTGTGGAGCAGGTTGGAGGAATGGGTGTGGGTGGAGAGCAACTCTCCATAAATCACCAGTGACCAAAGCCTGTTTACGTCTGAAGCCTAACTGGTGATCTGCCAGGGCTCACATCACTGCTCATCCCATACAACCTCTGTCAGGAGGAAGATAACTAATCCCAGACCCTGGAAGCAGTGATTTCCTACAGTTGTTATAATGGGCAAAGATAAATACTGCTAAGTGGTCCAGTCAGTGCACTGCAGAGTGCTGTGCTTGGTTCCCAGTGCTAGTGACAGCACTAAATGAATTTAAATTAATTCATTGTTTTCATAAACAACTATCATTTCCTATCTCTGGCTGCAACTATGGTTTTATGAGCACCCATTTGGTGCCTGTAATAATGTAGGGGTTATTATTAGCCTCCTGCTTGGAATCTGGACACACAATCCTGGGAACTGTTCAGAGTAAACTTTAAAATTATGTGTGTGTGTGACAGGGGGGAAGCATGATCTAAATTTAAATGGTAAATTTCTGCTTTCATTCTCGGTGGTTAAGGGCATTCGGCTAATAAACATCCCATGGCTTCAAACAAAATAAAAGCCACAGTAGTAGATAATGGGTGCTGTAAAACCTCTGACTTATCTCAAGTCTGAAACTTGGAGGATTAACATAACTTAGTTTATGATGTTTATCACAGCTGCCAGGAGACCTGGCCCTGCCTCCCCAGAATGCAAGAGCTAAAGGGAGTGCTCTTCTGGTCTCAGCTGAGTAATTAGCTGTACTTCGTTAAAAGTCTGCATTAAGAGAGAGCTTTTCTACATTTATCTATGCTGAATAATGAGTTATACCCCAAAAGTCTGAAGTGCTATCTGTGTGAGAGTCTCTTGTCCATAGAAATTACACAGATAAGAAATATAACAACTCGTATATTCAGGGCTCTTCCAGTCATTATCTCATGCAGTGGTTTATCCACTTTGAAGTGACCTTAGTGATGGGATTTTCTTCATTCCTTTTACATGAGGCTGAAAACACCAAGTTCCTGTTTGTTCCAGGGGGACTTTAAAGATCCCACGGTAGTTTTGCAAGGAGATCTTTCCCTTCAAGGATCCTCCCCTCCATCCTGAAGGTTGGTAATACACACCACCAGAGTGGATGGCAGTGCCAGGGGCTCAAAGATCATTCAGCTCTAAGAAGTTTGCCACTATGATGATATTAGCTTCTATTATTTTCTCAGGCCAGCGTGATAAACCCCTCACAGCGAAGTTTTCCTTCTAATGCTTTGTTTTAAGAACACTTCCTCAGTTTCACCCCATGCTCTTTTCAGAGTGAGCAGAGAGCACATAAACAATTCCACTCAGTCTGACAGCAGCTGAATAGAACAGTATACATTTCTTTCTGCTGTTTCTGCCCTGCAGAGTGCCCTAGAGTGACTGCAGTAATCTGTGTTCGCTTAGCTGCTCACAATGACATCGCAGGAGACCTGGAGAAACACAGCCCTGGGACTCCACAAGTTAACAAGTTAAAAAACCTCCAATTGCTCACAATGAAAGCTGATGCAGTGACTAGGGAAGCAGTCCAAGAGGTGGTTTACATTCCTTGCTTCGCTGTGCTTTCCATTTTGCTTTGCCCAGTGTAATGGGTGAGTACCTTTTCAGCACTATTAGTGTGCCTGGCAGAACAGGGAGGTAGCCAGCATGATGCCCAGTAGTATTTAAATGGTGTTGGGCTGAAAGGATGCCCTTTCCCAGTGTAACCCCATCCATTCCTGCCCACCAGGTCTCTTGTCACTCCCCAGTCTGTAGCTCTCCAAGTGCACCCACCCAGCCGTACTGATCCACTTGTGTGTGGGGATGGACTCTATCTGGAATTAATTAAATTTTCCTGATTCAAAAGATAGATGCTCTTTCCCCAAAACTGGTTTGTGGTGGGTTTTTGTTTGCTTGGTTCTTTTTTGTTTGTTTGTTTTCATTGGTTTTGTTGTTATCTGGTTTGTTGTTGCTACACCTGGAGATTTCTCTTACACTAGGGCATTTCTAGAAATTTTTTTGCAGACTGCCTTCCTCTTTCAGTCTGTTGAAAATTTTGGTCTTTAGTTTCCCTGGCCATTCCTCAGTTTCATCTGGAACTTGTGTGTAATGCTATTGCTGCTGCTATAAATGGATTATCACTGCAGATAGACTGATGCTGACAAAGCAGAAGTGTTTTAGAAATACAAATAGCACTTGGATGCTGAAACAATGTTTTCACAAATGTACCTTTAGAAGCTGTTTAGAGACTGCAAGAATAGTCTATAACTCTTGCTTCTCTACTGCTTTTAAAAGAGGAAGCAAATTTAGATGGCATTTTTAGCTTTCCTGATGCATCCTGGCACAGCCTGCCCAGGAGATAAAGATGAGCCTCGTGGTCTCACAAATGACTCTGCTGTGGGTGGGGTGAGCTCTTCAGCTCCAGCTGAGCTCAGCCAAAGCTGAAAGCTTTTTTACAGGAGCAAAGGTTATTTTTTAAACTAGTCTTAAATCCCTTCTTTACTGTTTTGGTTTCATATAGAGGAAGAGATATGGTCTTTAAACTCTACTCACAAGTAGTGTCCTGCTCTGAAGACTTTATCTTTAGATGGAAGCGCACCTGGGAGGGCTGAGGCACCTCCTGCTCATCCACCCAGGGCAGATGTGATGTAAAACCCAGCAATACTGCTCCTGTGCCCCCCAGCATTGCTCTGCCCCACCTGTTGTTGTCCTGGAGCACGAGCAGTCAAGGCAGCAGCTCCTGCTCTCACCATTGCCATCCAGATCAGAGCTCAAGCAGGAATTTTGTTATTCCACCCCATTCTCTGAATTCCCTCTCATTCTTCAGGGTTTAGCCCAAGAGAAGTGGCAAGAAGAGCTGAATAATTCCCTGCTCTAAAGCCTCATGGTGTGGCCAGAAAAGGGGCAAACAATGTCCTGTCATTTTAAGCAGATAAAGTCCAACATATAAAGATATGTCAGGCATTGCTTGGGCAGATAAGACCAGGACTGTGAATTTGGGAAAGCAGAGAAGCAGCAGGCCCAATGCAAGCTATGATCAGATAAACCACTGAGACAGAGAGCTGTGTGCTGGAAAACAAGGAAAACATTCCTGGAAATCAAGCTGACAGTGAAAGCCACTGAAATTATTCCTAGTGAAACACGGATCAGGAGGCTATTTTGGATTGGGCTGTTAAATTTTTCAGCAGCTGGGAAGTGCCCTGCCATTGCTCAATGCAGCTGGGTGTATTTCTGTGATGACTTTTGTGCTGAATTCTTCTTTCCTTTAATGCAGCCTGAGGCACAACCTACTGGAGTCATCAAAGCTTTCCTTTGTGTAGGTTGAAGCTGCTGCCCCAGGGAGTTTAGATGCAGTGAGAGAAGTGATCTCCTCAAATTGATATGGGCAGCAGACCCAACCATACAAGAAAGAAGTTAAGACTGAAATCCCATGCTTGCAATAGCTAAAAACAAGGAGGCTTAGTTTAAGTTCCTGAATTCTAGAGTGGTCTCCTAAAGAGAGAGCTTCTCATCTCTCCAAAGTCTTCTATCTGAGGGTTCTTGCAAATATTTCACTGATTTTTCAAGTTCTTCCTATGTTCATGGCTTGGAAAAGCTTGCCAGTGCCTGGAAAATCATCTTGCATGTAAATTGAAGTGCAACAGCTCTTGTGTGGACAGGCTGCCTCCTGGTCTTTCTCTTGTGAAACCTGGCTAAACTACAACACTTCAAAAATCCTTGGGAAAAGGACTGCTAGGCCAAGTTTTGACTTCTTAGGTGGAGAATTCCTCAAAAACTCTTTCTCCCTAACCTTTAATTGCTGTCCTATGTGTCTGAGCCTTCCACAAGTGTCTGGATGGTGCTGCTGGGGAGCATCCCAGCCACTGCCAGTAACTGCTGCAGGGTTCAGGCACTTGCTGGAGATCATGCTGGCACCTCCCTTGGAAGCAGATACTTTACAAGTGTCCACTTTTGGTCCAAGGCATCACTCCAAGTGCTTACCTGTGGCATTCTCACTAAGCCAAAGCCCTTATTTATTCATTCCTGCAGATCTTCAAGCTAATTACTAAAGAAAGGACATGGCCTAACAGAGTACAAAAACATCCCCCAGACATCCATAACCACACAGCTAAGGAAACATGGACAATAACTGCTGGCTAGGAGTAGATTCAGCTGATTTTTGCCCCACCAGACTGAAGCTCTCTTGCCACAGGCCATGACCAGAGTGTCTTATGAATGGCATATGTCTGTGCTGTAAACCACAACAGGCAATTAATGAATTATCTATATAATTCATTGAATTATATAAATTTATATATGTTNAGTGGTGGCACCCAGGGATCTGTGCCAAATGGGCCATGGTAAAAACAGTGGTTTAGTGAAATCACAGCCTGGGGAGAAGGGGCAAGGCAGGGTGGTTGAAGTTCTATAAGGGAAGTAGGAAAAGTATGTAAAGAAAAATGAGTTTTGTTACCATTATGTTGCCCTTGCCAGTAGGGGTTTTATTGGAATTTTTTTCATGAAAATGTTGCCATTTTAGGCTATTTCCCTCTCAGTAAGCCCTCTCATTTTGTGAAAGAAAACCTGAAATTCTTCAAATTTAGGTAAAATTTCATGGCAAGCTTCCCCTTTATTCTGCCTGATCTATATTCCTTCTGCCCTTTTTGGAAGGACCTTCTTTTTCCACTGGACAAAAAAATATGAAAACTTCTCTGCTAACTAAGGTTTGAGCTAGTTCTTAGTAATGATGTTCTCATATCCTTTCTTTCCTCTTACTCATCCTAACAGTGTTGGCCACTATTTCCCACAGGTCTTTAGATTTCTGTAGCTGAGTCTTGCTTCTCCAGCATAGTCAAGTCAGCTGTGACCCACTCACACAAAGTACAAGGCTAAGACTTATGTCAAATTAAATTTACTTTCATTCCATTTGAAAAGATTAGGCAGTAGATAAACTTAAGTTTCTCTCCAATAGGGCTTGAATTGATGCAATTATGGGTTTTTTTTCCCCCTTCTTTGGTCAGTAAAATATCATAAAAAGAGGGTTGATAAGTAACTGGTCACTCCATGGGCTTGGTGCAGCAAAATGATCTTTCCACTGCTCTGTAAGGCCATAAAGTATATTTGTCACCAAAAGCCCAATCTGAGCAAATTCCTACACCACCTTTTGGTCTATGGTTGTCAAAATTTTGGGTGACACCAACCTAAGAGATTAGGAAATCATTAAAAGGCATTTAAAAGATTTCCCCATTGCTTCAGTGAGGTTAGGTTAGGCTTTTTTTACAAAGGCCCAATTCCAACATTAGCCTCAGTTGAAAATTCTCATTTATCATAAATATAAATGTACTGAAGATTTTCAGATGCAAATAGGAACCTCATCAGATTTTCCTGGCACTTTTTTTGCAGCTCTAGAAACATACACATAGTAACAATTTTGGCCCTCAATCTCTGCTTACAACTTGAAATTTCTGTCATTTTTATTATTTCCAAGAAGAGGTACACCCTCTACCAGCTCTGCAAGTTCTGCTGCATCTATGCCAGTTTAGACTTTCATTGTAGATTTTATATTAATAGATGTAATTATTCCTATAGCTTCCACTTAAAGTAATTAGAAGTTTTGTGCATAAATATGGAACTGGATGCACAAGAGTACATTATATGGGACAGAAGAGCAGATGTTCAAACCACAGAAATAAATCAGGAGCAAGTACCAAAGTGGTTAGAGGTTTTTGTTTCCTCAGAGGTAATCATGCTAACAATGTTTTTCTGCAAGTGAAAGAAGTATATTTTTCAGCTGCAAATTCTACTGGCAGTACCCAAAAAAAAGGCAAGTAAGAGAAGCAGGTACTCCATAGCCTTAGCTGGGAAAGCATTATAAAGTTTTAAATGATTTTGAACAAGGTTCTTCAATCTAAATGAATTGGCTCCCAAGCTTTGCACCCATTTTATTTAACAGATATGAAACATTATTTGGCCACCTGCACAATCAGGTAAATGCAAGAAAACTGGGAATCTTGGGCTGATATCTAACATGTGTTAGGGATCTATTTGCTATTTTGGCCTCACAAGGGAAATTTCTCCAAGACTTTTTTGCCTAGTTGATAGATTAGGTTCCTGCATTGGATTATAATCTGGATTAATTATAATCTACCCCCACCTCTGTCCCTGGAGTAAAGAGTTGCAAGGAGCTCCTGCCCACATTTAAGAATATATTCAGCTTTCAATAACATGGAGGATATTTGGGTTCCTTGAGAATGCAAAAGGGTCCTTTTGGCACACTGTAGGAAGGTTAGGGACAGCCCAAGGCTCTCTGTGAGTAAATGTGGAGCCTGTGGTTCTTTCACAGGCAACTGTTCAGAAAACTTTGCTTCTCTGAGTAAGAGGTGAGAGAAATGAGGGGCCAAAAGAATCAGCAACCACCAGCTTTGACTTGCATTTGTACTGCAGAGTGAATAGTTTGCCAGCCTAAATAAAAGCCAAATTTAGGCCTGCCCTATTTGACACAAGTAAAAAGTAGTTAATGTTAAGTCTGAGCTTTTTCATTTGTTAACAGAAAAGGCCTGTGTGGAACCAGAGGCAATTTACTGTGAGCAGGAGAGAGAGAAAGAAGCAAGAAATGTCAGTAGAACCCCAGTGGAAAGGACAGCAGACACTGACAAGGACAAATGCAGCCAGTCCACAACTCCAGCCATCTGACACACCAGAAAAAGCAAAACACTCCAGCAGAATTGCAAGGTTCACCTTTCTACAGGACTCCTATTTTGCTGTTTGATTCCATAGCTAAAGTAGATGGGACAGGGAGAGAGAGAAGTGACCATTTAGCCCTGGCCAGAGGCTCCTGACCTATGGCAAAGAACCAGGGGGCCAGACTTGAGCAGCTGACTCCTCTGGTCTTCAGGGGCTCCAAGGCATGCAGGGCTATTTCTGACATGCAGAAATGTCTGCAAGCAGAGCAGGGAGTCTCACACAGATGGAGAAGGCAATCCCCTCACCACACAGCCTTTCCTTCCATTCTGCAAGTGCTTTAATGCATTGATTTTGGTGAGTTAGGACAGAGGCCTTCAGGCCAGAGCATTGGCAGTGATGGATCCCCATTTCTTTGGGCACCTTCCCTTCCTTGTGCCAGCTGTAAGAGAAACTACTGCCATCAAACCCCCAGAAAGGGCTGTGACACATAACTGGGCACAGCCCAGGGATTCTGGCACGTCTTGCACTGTCTCTCTGCTTTGCACTCAGTCACAGCAGCCTGCTGAGCAGATCTGCTGCCATTTAATTAGAGTGTCTGGGTGCCCCTCCTGTCCTCCTGTAATGACATTAGTCAGGAGTGAGCTGTCTGGTTCCTGCCTCTCCTGGCCCAGCTGAGCTGCTGGCCTAGAGCTGCCCAGATTGCTTAATTGCACCGCTGACTTTTAAAGGTCAGCCCTCACAGAATCTAATAACACTCAGGAGATTTCCAGCATGAGGTGGATTGCAAAGAAGAGCCTGGATTCCTCTCAGGAGATGTGGGACACAGCAAGCACCCTGCAGCAGAGCAGCTGGCCAGCCCAGCCACCAGGGCCATAGGTGTGTGTTGAAGAGCACCTCCAGGGGCAGCAGCTTCTGGGGGTGTGCACCTCGGGAGAGAGGACACAATAAGGGGGATGTGTGTCTGACAGGAAGTGGTAAAAACAGATTATTCAGCTGCTTTGTCCTTTTATAAGGTACCTCATCATGCCCTAGAAATTCTCCATCCTGGGAGTATGCTAATAGGAAAGATGAATGGTTGCTCGAGCAATATCTCAAGAAAAACTCAGAAACCTGAGAACTGGCTAGGGAACAATACAAATATTTCAGTAAAGGATGGATGTGCTCAGTTCCATGCATGCTGTCACTGTCCCAGGAAAGCAGATCTGCTGCTGGGGATACCTGACTACAATCTACAGTTTACCTGGTTTGTTCATCAAAGATAAAAACCTCGATATTTGAAAAGCAGATTCTCCTCTGTTTCACCCTCCTTCACAGGAGTGAGGTCAGCCATGGGCACTGTAAGAGCCTCTCTCTTGGAAATTATTAATAATAATAATAACCTGAGGGCAATTGTTGCCCTTTTTCCCTCCCTGAGTTCCCTGGCACAGGAAAGGAGATCCACAACAGGAAAAGAGATCCACCTGGGACACTCCTCCTTCCCTCAAACAGATCCTTTCCCCACTCATGCAGGCACCTGAATGGAGCAGCTGCAAGCCCTAAAAGCCTCCAGCCCCCTCCCTGTTCCAAATTCAGCCTGCCTTGAGCCAGGTGGTCTCCCCTGGAAGAGCCACAGCAAAGGGGAAGTTTGGGGAGACATCAAAGAGGAGCTTTGGCTCTGCTGCTTCCAGAGGAGGAGCAGTCAATATATTTAATTGCAGCTGGGACTTCCACTTCTCTTCTTGGCAGACAGTCTTGTTTAAAATCTTTCATTATCAATTCACAAGTGAGTTTATACAAGATGAGTAGATTTTTTTTTTTATGTGTCTTTCTCTGGTTGACAGTTTTCTAACATTGTTTAGTGAGGAGAAGTTTGAATAATTGCTCTTATCTTTTCCTTGATTTTCTTCATCCTTTTTCATCCCTTCTTATTGAATTTTTGATGGCTTTTCCCTTTGAATTTTAGCCTGGTTTTGCATGTGCTTATTTTAAACTGATTTGCATGCAGATGATCAACTGGAAATGCAGTTTGGGTAAGATGTTTACAAACTGATATTAAATCACTCTGCTTGTTTGCACAAAACAGTAATTGAATAAACACTGGTTATTAGTTTACTTGCATATTTGCTTTGCATTCTTTCACTTGGTTTCCACAAACAACACAGGGATGTTTGTTCTATAGTTAATAGCATTTAGAATAGTCTAAAGTAAGTAAATAAATAAACAAAATTCTTGGTGTGTTCCCTTTATAAAAAGAGGGTTTTGTAAGAGTAAGACTTAGAGAGTAGCTTTAGTTTTTCTTACTATTGCTGTTTTTCTGATTATTCATATCCTTTATTTTTTTTTTTGTTACATATTCACCCACTGATCCCACCTTTTTTTCCTTGTTTATTGTCCTCTTTCTTCCACTATACCCATTTTGCCTACAGCAAGCCATGAGATTAAGAAAAGAAAGCCCTGCATAAATGCACTTATATTTTAAGTACTGAAACAACATTTTTACTTCATATTTTTGTTACATTCATTCTATATCAATGTAAACTTCCATTCACAAAAACCCAAGTGCATGCTGCTGTGTTTTACAATCATATAATGTTGCAGCTTTTTGATTTGATTTTTTGATTTTCTTACCTAGGGTCTGTGTTGCCTTCCTTCTGCTGTGACCTTGATTTTATATAAGCTAAATTTTGGGTTCCTAAACCCTGCAAGACCTCCCAAAATCTTTTGCCAGTTTATTGCTGATAAGCCATTGATCTTTCCTGCTTTCCAGTTAATTGCATGTAGCTTTTATCCATGTGATGTTTTCAGCTATACAAGCAAGCTGATGTAAGTATTTGGTACGAGCTCCTAGATAATTTTTTTTTTTTGCACCCACAGTTCTGCAAGATGATTTATTAACTAGAAGAGTCTATTTTACCATTTTATGATAAACATGGGTTATATGGACGTGACATGATTTGCTGAAAGCCACCCTGCAGAGGTAACATAAAAAGAAATCCCCAGTTCTGGACTCCATCAGGTAATGCTACTTTGTGACATTTTACTGCATAGGCTAAATTTTTTAGTAAAGTTAAGATTTTATTGCCTGCATTTTTTTTTTTTTGCATAAAATACGAAGTAAATTGCATTCACTAATTATAGTGCTATGAGGAAAAAAGAGCACTCAGAGTTACTTTGAATGCCATTCTGGTTTCATTCAAACTAATCTATCTATTTGTTTCTGTTACTTGAAGCTTCTCTGTGAGCTGAAATTGCTCAGCACTCCTTTTGAAGTTGGAAAGTTCCCCTTGCTTACTTTTTCCTTAATTCTTTCACATGCTTCTGTTCTGGCTGGCTTTGAGTGAGATCAGGAGAAAAATGCTGAACTTTCCTGACAGCAGGTTCTCTTAGGATTCTGCTGTTCCTTGTGCAAGCAGAGGTGGGTTGCAGCAAAGCCCCCAGATGTTCCTGCACAGGCAGCCCCAGCCCCGAGCTCTCCTGGCACCTTCCAGCAGCCCTGAGCAAAGTACAACGTGCAGGCTCAGGAGGAGCAGCTGCACTGTGTAAGCACTGTAATCTGACAAGCAGGAGTTCAAAGCAAGAATTGATTAGATTAAGTGTTCCTTCAATTTGCCATCAGATCACTCTCTTTCAGCAACAGCATTCACTTAAAGCAACAAGCAGTGCAAGGTGCATGACAGCAAGGGAATGCCAAAAGCTCAGAGGGCAGGTGGGGTAAAAATAGTAGGCTCATAACAGTGTGCCTGCAGTGATCTGTCTGGATGTTGCAAGAATCCTTTTCTATAGTTGTACCTTACCTTAAACTCTACTTATGTATTTCTGATATATGTTTGGCTATAGAGATATATTTTTAGCAAAATTGGAGTCATGTGCATGGTTCATATCTGTGCACATGGATAACACATAAAAAGGGATCACATACAATTAAATGGTCACCAAGTCCCACATTGACTCCTGGTTCTTTAAGCTATGAGTTGCAAAGAACATCTCTTGGATGCCAGAGAAAATCCACATTTAATGGGATTGCTCTCAGTGATGAGTCCCAGAAGAGCAGTGACAGAACTTGAGAGCACTCTGGGTGCCTTTCTGTGCTCTCCAGTTGTCTACAGAGAGGTTACAAGGAGGGAGTGACCACCCTGGCTGCTTCATGCTTGGGTTTTGAAAGCCCTGGGAAGAGCAGGTCAAGATCTCAGTGGCTCTGAGCAGAGGGGAAAATGGTCAGTGAACCCTGACTGGCATGAACCACATACTATTAGTTACTAATCTTTTCAGAGAGTCAGGTTCTCAGACTGTAACTTTAGAGAAACATGAAGAAGTGACTAGATTTCACCTTTCCCTTCACAATTACATGTTCTCTTATTTCCCATTCATAATGAATATTTATCCTGCACTCTAAGGTCTGGTGTGAACTCTAATTTTCTATCGTGCCCCACTCTGATTTTTTAAAATTTCAATTCTGATTTCAGTAGGAATTATGATGAGAGTGAATTATTGTGCAGTACAATTTTATTGTAGTAGTTTTTATGTTAGACCCTAAACCTGTCTAATATTGGACATTTACTCTGGAACCAAAACACTGTGGCATAAGTGCCTACTTCTCTTCCAGTATAGGAAGGTTTGAGGAGGGTGAACTCTTTGCCCATCTTGTTTGCTGGTGCTTCTCCTGCTTTGGGCTTCAGCTCTCATTAAATTTTATACTCTAGTTAGAAACTCACGTTGGACTCTGTGCTGCACTGCAGGAAATTCATCCCAGGGAGAAGCTGCTGTGCTGCTAACTCGGGGGAGTGGAAGACTGGCAGTTCCTACAATAGAGAACTGTGTTTTCTTGAGCAGCAGAGCTTGAGGGTTTGCTGGAAAGTTACACCTATTGCACCCTCTGGGTGTCACCAGGCTTTGCACACAACTGATAAAGTCTTTTAGGCTGAGAGCTTTTGCTTCTGAATATTGATTATTGATCCTAGGATCTGAACAGGGCAAGGAAAGAGCAAACACTGTAAGGAGACATCCCTGTCAAAGCTGTACTGAGCATGAGGCTGTTCTAAAAAATCAGTGCAACCCATGAAGCTTGACATTTTAATTGTCTTGTTTGCAGAACTAAATTTGCTAATGAAGAATGCTGTGATTAAAGGTTTGAAATGTGCCATGTATCCTCAGATCTGTACTAGAGTGAGAGCACTCTCCAAGTGCAAGGTTTGAAGTGGATGCTAGCAAAAAGGGGGCTGAGGAAACAAATGAGCTTGTCAAAACCAAATTAAAATGCTTTTCCTCCTCCAGACTGTCCCCTGAAGAGCTATTGTGTTAGAATTTGGTTTCCAAAGCTACCATTAATTTGTGAACTAGCAGGATTTTTATGCTGCAGTTGTCAACGTACCTGTAATGCTGGAGTCTCTAGTGGTACTTCTGTAGTGGTATCTCTAGGCTGTATTTGACTTGCATCACAGCAGTGAATAGTTTAGGTGGAAATTAAATGAGTGCAAAGAAGCATTTATGTGTTCTTGAGCTCTTTCTAGCTCTGCTAGGGCTAAGATCACCGAATTTGATTTGCTAAGGGAAAAATCTCTAGGATGATGCAGCCCTCTACCTGAAAGATTCTTGTTATTTTTCCCATTTAAATTCATTCTTCTCTGCCAGGAAAGAACATGTAACACCCAAATAACCTTGAGCACAGACAAACAGCCAAATGTTCCTACAGTGCAAAATCTCCCTTTGGTTTTAGGCCCCCTTGGAACACAATTGCTGTGGAAGTGTATGTGGGAAACTGTGCTAAAACTGCCCCTTTGAATGCACTAATTAGAATCTGTCAAGCATATTTTGACTGGAAACAGTACATGACACAATGAACATAATTTTTGGCCTTAAAAGGATACAAAGACATCAACAACAACAAAGCTTATTTAATACCCATTATATACTTTTGTTATGAAAGTCAGACAGCATAATTCTCACCAGGGACCACTCCTGATGTACTGACCACACAGTCCACCTTGGAGCATGAAATTCTACAGCACAGCAAAGCTTTTAATTCCTGGTTTCAGGCTGGGGTTGTTGCAGGTTTGAGTGTTTACTGCCCTGTGTTTGTCAGCTAGACATGAACGTGGCCTTCTGCTGAGCGAAGAAATGCCTGATATTTATGGTCCCACACTGCTGTGGGATGCATGAGTCACATATTTACTTGCAGGATTAGACACCAGGGACCTGCTGCACAGCAAACCACCACTCCTGTAGGTTCTGAAGCCTTTGGGGGCTGTAAAGCACTAGAATAATGATGCTGTTCTTCCTGAGTAATGTCAAAAATGTCTTTGCTATTCAAATACGGCCTCCAATGATATCTAGGAGAATATCTGAGGAAGATAAAGGGAACCAGGGACAGGAATTGACAGGCAAGTAGGCTGGCTGGTTGTCACAGTTCAACATTTCATGATATCAAGTTGTTTTCTAGACCTTGAGGTGGACTCACTCTCCCCACAGAGAAGTTCAAAATTTTCCTGGTTTTCAGGAAGGTCTAAAAGTTTAAGAAGACAGGAAAATAGAAGGGCACAGAGATGCCCTGTTCCCACTCTACTTTAGGTCAATTGCAGGGAGGAAATTACTTTCTGCCAGGCAAATTTCTGCCTTGGAAAACGTTTTGATGAAGAGAAGCTGTGCTGTTGGCTCAGTTCTTTGGAATCCAGAGCCATTTGCCTCCTGGGCTGTGCCTGCTGCTTGTTTGACTCCATGAGGAGCAGTGGGGAGGCTCGGTTCAGGTACGAAGCAGTGCTAGAAATTCCCTGTAGTGCCTTTCATGGCTCCAGCAGCCACTTAGAAAAGCGCTGGCAGGTCCTGTCCCACACCAGCCAGCCTCCTGCAGCTGTCCCAGGTGGCACCAGGTGACTCTGTTTAAGCAACTTCACAGAGCCCTGGCTGGACAGGGAGAATGTGCAGCCCTCATTCCCACGTAAATGTGAACAGGCAGGCACGTTGGACTCTGGTTTTGAAACAGAACCCTAGTCTTAGTCTCCCTCAACATCTCCTCCACAAGAGACTTTTTATGGGACTTGGAACCTAAATTTGCATCCCACAGCCTTGGAGTTACTATGGCCCAATAATAATGCTCAGCTGGTCCTGTGAGGATGATGATGTAATCTCAAAACATTGGGATTTCTACTTTTTTCCTCCTTCTTGCAGATGAGTATGAGTTGTTTCCTACTAATACCTTTGATTTGCATCTCTAAGGATTTTCCTGCTTCCAAGAATGCAAATGGCAAGTGAGTCAGAGCCCACTGAGGAGAATACCCACCTGTGACAGTGGCAGTGGTACAGATCCATAATCCTGCTGGATGATCCATAACTAAACCATTTCTATGGATGTTGCTACAGGAGAGTTCACAAACCACCAGAACAAGGTTATAACATCAGCTTGGGATGACCTTTGAGAGGCCAATACCCACAGTTTATCTCATCTTAAATTGCTCCCACAGGCAAAACATTTGTTTTGCCTTTTAAACAACCAGTGGGAAAGCAATGCTGTTGTGAAAAATGGAGATGTGCTCTTTTGTCAAAGGCAGTTGTTTTCTCTGACTGGGAGAGGAGTGACATTTACACTCTGAACAAGATTACTCTGTCCCAGAATTATCTGAAAATTAAGAAGGGAGAAGGTAAAAGTTTATTTAATAAATATTTTACAAGCACTGGATGGGAAAATTAGATGCCATTGCCCTCTGCTTTGGCAAGACACCTTTTTTTTCCCCAAAGAAAGCATAAAAAGCCAAACTCAAAATAGCCTCTGACTTACAGGAAATATAGGAATTGCTAAATCTTACTCTGCGCATACAACTTCCCCCTTCTCCCTGCCCAGTTACAATCCTGCTTTGTGCAAAACAAATGAATCAAGTGACTGGAAAGGCCCTGATGAAAATAACACACACGCTCTTACACTGCTGAGATCAAACAGAAACCTTGGCTGCAAGAGATCAATATCAGCATTTGTGACACTACATAAACCATGGCACAGAAAGACAAATCCTCCCCCTTCGAGTAGACACTGACAGAAAGCAGAGCAGGTCAGGCAGGGAACAGGAAAAACTGTACAAATACTTTGGGGTTATCCCTACCCTGAGTGGATTCTGGTACTACCCATTCATACTTGCTCATTAACATCAGTTGGGTGGAAGAGGGGGCAAAGTTACATGGTATAAAATCTTCAGTGTTTTGCAATTGATTTACAATTTTATTTCATTTTGGATTATGTACTGTGTGAGAATTGGAGACCTTCACCTCTGTTGCTGTCCAAATCAAGGAGTTAGACAGTTTTTGTGACCCCTAAAGCAGGACTTTAGAGTGTTCTTAATTATGCTACAGTTCTTTATCTTCGAAAAACAGATTTAAAATTTGCACTAATTCAGGACATGTTCCTCGTTTGTGTTTGGAACAAGAACAAAAAAAAATTTTCTGGATTCTGAGAAAAACCTGCACACCATGGACAAGTAAAACACTGTGATTTATTTCCACAATTCTCATAAATTTTCCTTCTCAGCCTGTAGTGTAAGCTTGCTTTCATTGCCTAAGGTAGGAGTGACTGAGGAAGTCAAGTATTCAGTCATTTCATGCTTGATGCTGGGAGATTGCATCTCTTTTGACTTAATTTTCTTTGGAGCTCTTTTTTCTAAGGATGCTACTGTGCTCTGGATTGGGTAACACTTCATGCTTTTAGTCTCCACACTGCTAAGTGTGTGCTGCTTCAAAATGTACTCTGTAATTTCCTGAGCAGGTAATTCCCTACTTTTTAGAGCACCAATGCTGCTGCTGTACTCAGACCTGTGTTTTGCACACACACTGGTCTTTGGTCTGAGGCACCTTTCCATGCCCAGGTTCCCTCTCACCTTGCAACTTCAGTCCTTGCCTTCAGCATGTACTCAGGCTTAGAGGCTGAAAGGGGAGGCTCTTTCTAACCTGGGTTCTCAAAAACAGACCTTAAATTGCAGGAAGACAGACCTTGGAAAAGGTTAGGAAAATGGTTGATAGGTACAATTAACAGGATTTCAAAATGATGCTCCAGAAAAGTGAAATACTTCATTTGTATCCCTTGCGGTCACCCGTGACCTTTTTATTAATGAATGACGTTTTTGCAACCAGTCTATCAGTGACACTTGCTCTCCTTTCAGAAATATGTTGTGATCCTTATCATGTAGCTGCTGTTTGTGATAGCAAAATGGCCTAGAGCAAATATCCAGCTTGTGTAATTTGGCATAACTCCAGGGAAATCACTGAGGCTATGAATGCTTCTCCAGGGACAGGATCAAACTCGGAGTATTTGTGTATCTGTTTTTGTAGGAACATGGTTTTATTTTTGAATACTTCAAACCCAGAATTGTGATTCAAAAATTATTTTGACTTTTCTTGTCTCCCCAAGAGCTTGCCACGTGGTTGGAAAAGAACTCCTGATCAATTTCACTCTCAAAGATTATTTTATTTATAAGCTGTGAAGAACCAAAAAATAGCTGTGTAGGCAGAGGAGAATGGCCCTTTTATCCAGGCCCTGCATTTGATAGTTGTGATTTCATGAGCTGTGGGCAAAACCAGGACACAGGCAGATCAAATTTCTCATGGTGTTAGTGAAGTTATATTACCTCAGGGAAGTAATTACTGCCTCGGAGTTTGTTGTAGCACAGTGAACACAAACAGTTAAAATCACTGCGTGCAGCATCTTCTGACTGTCACAAACCAGCAAGGGACCTTTCCCTGCCTGAAGGTGCTGGCAGAGATGTGTTCCCAAGGAGCTGGGGTGGCAGGGACAGCAGTGCCACACACAGCCCAACCCACAGAGCCAGGGCCACCCTCCCAAATTCACGACAGGCTGAAGCACCGTCACAGCGGTGGCCTGACCACCACCCACAGAAGCTTTTCAAGAACTCAGCTGAGGCTTCAGGCTGGAAAATAATGGCTTTCTGCTGGGCTGATGCTGGACCTGGAGCTGGGACACAGAGACAGCTCAGTGGTCTCAGAGATAGTCCCATTGCTCTGTCTGGCTGCTCCTACTGGAGATGTATTTGCCTGAACACCCTGCCTGCATCGAGCACACTGCAGAGAACGTGTGGCTCTCTGCTCAAATCAACAGCACAAACCCCAGTTAGACCCAGTTAGGATGCGGTGCAGGCAGCCACAAGCTGCAATGACTCTCCAGTATCCTGGCTTATCTCCAGATGCATTTGGATGAGAAAATGCTTTTGACCAACAGCCATGTGGGATAGATCTGAACCAAGGATGAAAAGTAGAATAATCTTGTTGGTGCTTTCCCACATACCATTTCTTAGCTCCTAGCATGAAATTTCCAGTTCATTTTTAGCTAAAAGCTAGTCATTCCCACTTGAAATGCTGAGCCCAGGGAGTTGGAAATGCACTTAGTAGCTTCTCTTTATGAGCATCTTCTTGATTTCCCAGCCAGCAGCAAAATACTCCAAAGATGAATTTCACTCTGTTCTATGCAGACAAAATACATAAGCAACTCCCAAGGGCATAATGAGATAGATGGTGGAGATGGATTTTTATGAAAAATTATTTTCTGTATTTTCAGGTTTTATGAAGCTGCTTTATCTTTAGATTCCTTCAGTTCTACAATAGTGTGTCCTAACTTTGATAATGTATTTTTTCCCTCCATACTTGTTCTCCCCTAAAAGTACTCTTTTTCCTTTTTTTTCCTTTTTTTTTCCCTAGTGCACCTCTTTCTTACCTACAATCCTACAAGCATGAAGATACGTTTCGCTTTTATTCTGCTTTGTTACCAAACATTTATTATACAGAATAAGAATGGAACCTGGCTTTTGGTGTTTGCTAGTGTTCAGCAAACTTCCTTCACAATTTTTAGTTCATTTCAGCCGAGTCAATTCCTCGTTCTGCTCTATTTTGTGTCAGATTATGAAACCATTTGTTTCATGACAAACAAGGAATGGTTTCCATATAGAGGAACTCCTCACAGTGTGGAAGTGAGCACTCAGACAGCATGTGCAGGTTGAAACACTCTATTTTTACATGTTTTAAATGGTTTCTCCATGCCAGGGTGATCATTACTCTTGAAGCTGCCTCTACAGTGCAAAGGTTTTGCCATCACTAGGGTGTAGCAAAATAAAACGAAAAACTGATTTGTTTTCTGTTTCTACAGCCTTCACTATCAGCCATATTTGGAATATGAAATGGATAAATTTGGAATAGGAAATGGATAAATATTTACAAATAGCAATAGCACAATCTAAAGATGGAACGAGTGGCCTCTGGTGTGAAGATCTTTGCCATGTTTTATCTTTGCCTCGAAACAGTGTGGGAGGAGGACACGGTGTCTCTGTCTGGGTCTCCATTTCCTCACTTCCAAAATGCAAGATGTTCCAAGATCTTTGTTATACTGTAGTAAAGCATTTGCAGAACTTCAGGCCTCGTGAGCTGCATGCAGGGCTCCATATGGTCTTTGAACAGCTCCTGGGAATGTGTCAAGGAGCAGGATTTGGCTTAATGAGGTTTCCCAGATCATCAAGTGGGAGTGAGTTCTTCTGCCCCAGCTAAATGTCATGGCAGGGGTGATATATCTTGAAACTTCTAAAATGTTCAGGGAAAAGCTGACTCTCTGTCTTCTGCAATATTTATTATTATATAATTCCTCTTCCTTACAGCCAGTAGCTCATTTGTCTTCCATGGCTCCATTTTTTAGGAAAACCTTCCAAACTCAGAGAAGACAGACTCTGTCCTTTTTTTTTTTTTTTTTAAGGCCATGACAGACTCTGATCCATAGAATTGGCTTTCCCCCTATCTTTTAATGCCATATATATTATTACAAGCCTTTCATTTAAGAAAAATAATGGATTTGGAAGTTGTGCAGAACCTTTACAAGAATGAAAGCTAGTTCAGAAAGAAATGAGAAACACTGCTTTTACTACCAATAGAGTGGAATAAGGGTGAGTTTCTGAGCCAGTCCAATGCTCTGTTTAAGCTGAGAATTGTTTTGTGTGTTGGGCTGTGCCCAAGGAATGGTGACAGGGCTGGAGCACAGATCTTATGCGGAAGAGCTGAGGGAGCTGGAGCTGTTTAACCTGGAGAAAGGGAGGTTTAGAGGGGACCTTATTGCTCTCTACAACTCCCTGACAGGAGGGTGTAGCAGTGGCTGAGTCACCATCCCTGGAGGTATTTGAAGGATGTGTGGGTGTGGCACTTGGGGACCTGGTTTAGTGCTGGGCTTGGCTGTGTTGGGTTAATGGTTGGATGTAATGATCTTAAAGGTCTTTCCCAACTGGAATGATCTGATGATTTTTGTCTGTTTCTGTACCAGCACAGAGGAAACCTGCAGGCCTGTTGGTTTTCAGTTGCTCTTCTTTCAATGACAATTTTAACTAGCTGGCAGAATAGTCTAAACTTTTTCCTAACAGGAGCATATTCCTTTTCCATTATAAAGTGAAATATTTTCATTTTCCATTACTAACCACCAAAAATAATAAAAAACCCAGCAAAAATATTAAAAATATGAACAGTCCTCTATTTTCTGATATTTTTCCCAAGACTAAATTATTATTTTCTTAAACACCCTCTATTAATAATACCCTCTGAGATCTCTTGAAATCTTCCCAGTTTCAACAGGATAAGCTACTGCTTTTGGCAATATTATTTCCTATTTCTTTCACACCAGCACTCACATGGAGCATATCAGCCTGTCCTAAAAGCTCACTGATTTATCCTTTCATGCTCAGCCAAATTAGGATAAAATTGCAGTTAAGAGTCTTGTCTTCCCCTGATGTGTGATCACTGTGCATTTTATTGTTGTTAATAAACACTGATGATTACATTAATTGTCATTACAAACTAACTGTTTTATTTTTGAGAGCCCTGTGTGGTCTTTGTTCTGTGCACAGCCACAAGGTGCAGCTTGTCTCTTCAACATGTGCACCACTGATGGAGACAAAAGGTTTCTGAAGTGACCCTTAGTGACCTGTAGCCACTGAACCAATGCTTTATTGCTGTGTGTGATCAGTGTGTGTGTTCACACTTGGTCTCCCAAAAAGGTAATTTTATTATCCTTGGCACAGTGACATGAAGAACAGGCAGCAAAATATAATTGAGCCTTTTTTTTAAAGAAAAACTGCACAAATTCATAGTACAGCCCCAGTTTAATTACTGATCAGGCTATATTTATGCATGATGAGAAACAGCTTGTTAAAATAGCTAAATGTAATTATCTCATCTCTACTCTAGACAGGTCTGCCTGTCCTTGTACAAAAGCCAGCATGTCAGCTCATCTTTGGAATCTGTAATCATAAGCTTTATCCAATCTGCCCAGCAAGCCTTTTAGTGTGGAGAAAATAAGTCTGCATCTTTCAGTTTATCAGTAGAAATAACTGATTCCATAAAATTCTGTTGCAATTTCCTTGCCTGAGCACTCAGACTGATGCTTTCTGGACCCCTCAGCCCATGGTATCAATCAGCCCCACAGAAAGAGTTGTTTATTTTTAACAGCAGTTAGTCCCATGCTACAGGAGCTGTCCAGAGGAAACAACTCCCTGAATCCCACGTGGAGGGGAGGGCAAGAATTCAGAATGCAGACACCTAAAGGACCAGATCTGGGAGCAAAGCATGCAGATTAAATTATTTGACAGGGTGGATATACTCTGAACAGTTTTGGGGGGTTTTTTTTTTGGACCTTATGTATACAAATATGATGTGAATTCTCATCTGGTTGACTCTTTTTCCATTTGTGCTAGGTAAATGCTTCATTTTTATTTGTCCACAGTTCAACACTTTTGTAGCTTCAGAAGCAAACACATTATATTTGAGCTTTTTATTGACTTTTTCCCTTACTTATCCCAAAACTGGATATTTCTTTTACAGCTCCTAAGATGCCCTTAACATCCAAATATTCAGTGCTGTCTTCAGCACCTCTACCTCCTTAGCTGAAAGGTGACTCAGATATTACAGTGCAGGTTGTTATACATTCCTTTCAGGGATATTTAGAGAGATGCTTCAGCTACAAAGATTGTAACCAGATCTCAGTCTGTCTGAAAGGCTGCTTCTGTTTGGATCCAATTGTTCTGGTTTGTATCCATCCCTAGGAATGTTTAGTTATCCTTTAATTGTAAATTATGTTATTCTTATGTGTATTTGCTGTAACTTTCTTCTGCTATAAGTGACATTTTAAGTTCTGCTCTCAAGGAATTAGGGTAGAAACCCCCAAAGCACTTAAATCATTTGAGTAGCCTGAAACATTTCAGCTATTACAAGCTGTGGATGTTAGTCTTTGCCATCGTGCTGACAATGTCACTTAGAAAAGCCTTGTGGCAAATACCTAAACTCACCAGAACTTTAATAAAAACTCAGAACAGCATCACCTCCCCGCTTCCAAAATTTCAGCAAGCTACGAACTTCGACCACAGGGGCAGGAAATGTGAGATCCTTTCCTTGGAAATGACTATTCTTAATTGTAATATCTCCTTTTAAGAGTATTTCTGATCTGAATTTTGTTGTTCCCATTGAATGACAGCAAGCTTGCTGTGGAGTACTCTAGTGCTTCCATTCAAAGGGAGGCTAGAGCAGTTCCATCCAAGGAACTGCTTCCCAAGGGAGAATCCAGCACAACTTAGAAAGGATCTGTTAGGCAGAACTGAAAAACTAAAAGATCAAGAGGAAAATATTTACACTTGACTATAACTGCTCTCTAAACTTACATTTATACACTATCAACTTCAGGTGGAATTATTGCTTAGGTCTGCTGATACAGCATGCATAAAAAAATCTTTTGACAACAGCTTCAGGTGCATTGAAAATATTACTTAATTAAAACCACCTAAGTAAATGTCAGCGGTAGCCTCCAAAGCTTTGACATAAATAAAATATGCAGTTTAAAAAAAATCTCTACAACTGCCTTTTCAGTGAAGGATGGTGAATTAATCTAGTACTTTCTGAAAGGTTTAATGTAATAGTTTTATTATTCAGGCAAATGGGCAGGTTCAACCACTCCACATATTTAGGCAGAGATCAAATGTAGACGAAAGCTCCCACTTCAACCTTATTGACGTTTAATGAGACAATTTTACAGAGCTGCTGTTCCTTCTCTTATCAGCAGCCTCCTAAATCTCCTGGATTGTTAATGGCTTCTGTGAAGCAAATCAGATCAGCATCTGGTGTCTTGTAAAAACCAGTGCAGCAACATGTGCTGATGCCTGAACAAAATCTGATTTTGAGGTCTGAACGACACAGAAATTTCCTATTCGAACAGCTGCAAATACTTTGGTTCCCTTTTTCTCTTTACTTCCCTCATCAGTTTCGTTGGAACTCACAGATCTTGCTCTTACATTTTGCCTCAAGGAGAAGCCTGGAGTGAGGAATGTCATCTCCAGGATGTGGCTGCTGCCCTGGAGCTGCAGGGCTTTGCCTTTGGCATTCCTTCCCCCAGCCCTTCTCGTTCCAAGCCCTGAGAGACCATGATGGATGTGCCCTCAGCACAGCCAGGAGTGTCTGGAGATCCACCCTAGCATTCCCCATAGCCAGCTGCTGGCCTGGCTCAGAGGAAGATGAGAGGTCACCATGCATCCCCATGCTCTGTGTAGGCCTGCAGTCCAACCCTGTTCAGCCCAGGGTATTTTTCCTGCTGCTCAGGACACAGAAAGCAGCTCTGTGTGTGTGTCCCCTGAGCACTGCAGATGTGCAGACAGGCTGGTGAGCTGCTGCATGCAGTGCTGCATGCAGTGCTGCATGGCAGCCACAGCTGCAGTGCACTGGGAGCATCACGTGCTGCAGCCTCTAGCTGAGGGACAGTAGTGAGGGATTGCTGTGGCCATCCTGGGTGTGGCATTCACATCCTCTGGACAGAGAGACATAATTCTGTCTCTCAGAATTTTCCTGGAGAAGCACAGAGAGAAGAAGAGAAAACAATTCTTTATCTCTGCTCCTGTTTTCCCCATGTGGAATGTGGTATGGAGATTGTTTAATTGCTTGATTGGATTCTGGTGAAGGTTGTTTGGATTCATGGACCAATGGGATCCAGCTGTGTCTGGACTCTGAGCAGACAGTCACGGGTTTGTAAGTAGTTAGATATGGTAAGTTAAGAAGTAAGTATGTAGAATAGTCTAGTATCTCTTTAAATAGTATATTAATGTAATATAGTATAGTTTTAATAAAGCAAGTGTTCAGCATTCCAAAGCCGCCTGCTCTGCAGACATCATCATTTCTTCCCATTGGGGGTGGCCTGATACTCCTACACCTGGGAACCCAGCAGAGATCAAAAAAACCTCCCTTAATCAATGGGCAAATAAATATTCCCACTTAGGATTTACAACATGAGTTGGAGGGGAAAGGACAGGAAGCCTCTTCTCACCTGTGCTAACACCTCAGCTGGGCTCTGTTTGGAATGGACTGTGGGGAGTGGGTGGAGCTGAGCAGCTTCCCACAGCTGGATGGGGATGGACTGCATGAAGCCATTTGCTGCACTATCAGTCCAGGGACAGGAGAGGAGGTAGAAACTGAAAGAGGTTTGTAAACAAAATAGTAATAAAAGGAAAATTCAGCTTTAGGGAGGCTGAAACCATTTGTTAAATCAGCAAGCAGTCTGCTCTGAAAGAAAGGAGAAAATTGTTTCAGAAAAACTGGAGAAAAGTCCAGATGTTCTAGGAATTCTGAATCACCCCCAAAGTACTGTGGTTTGGATGGAGAGTGTTTTGCAGCCATAACTAAATTATCCCACCTGATTCTGGGCTGTGGGGCTGTGTGGGAATCTGGATGTGCAGAGCTGACAGTATGCACATGGAGCAGAGACTTAGGTGCACCAAGGACTGTGTGCATAATTCAATGTCTGAATAATTATCCTGGTGGAGAATTAACCTCCAGAATTGTGCTACAGAGCTATTTACTCTGCAGCTGTGAAAGCTACACAACAAAGTGGCAGCCCATGAGGAGAACTGTCTGCTGCCTCTGACAGCATTAATTGCAGTTCACATCATCCAGCACCCCATGAAACAGCAGGTTCATGACTTTGCCTCACAGATCACCAGAAGAGCACTTCAGTCAATCTAAATATCAGGTGCGTTGGTATCATTCCCCTGGTTTTCAGCTGACATTTCCAAAAGGAGAGTAATTTTCTTGAATTAAAAATAGAAGAACTAATAAATTAGAGTAAATTGGGGTTAGAATGGGCATTTCAGGCATTCAGTTATGGGTGGAAGTCACAGCATATTTTGATTATCTGCTTGTCAGACCCGTGAGGATGAATGTGCTATGGCACCTCCCCTTTGTGAATCCTTGACATGTACATGGTGGCCGTATCCTCACATGCTTTCATCCATTCTTTTCCAGGCAGAGCACCCCTGAAAACCCACAAGAACATCACTGTCTAGCCAGCAAGGCTGAGACAAAGAGAGAATATTTGTCTGCAAAGTCAGCTTGATTCAGTGCTCATCAGACAACACGCAGGTGTTCAAGGTATGATAATACTCCTAAAATACCTTGTGCTTTATTTAATAAACACTATTATACCTTAAAAATGCTATGACACACATGAGAAAAGTTGAGGCAGTCTTTGCCTTCCCTTTTAACTTAAACCAAGGAATAATTTTTGACTGAAGAAGCAGCTCTGGCACTTCCTGATGTTTTTCATGTTCCCAATCTCTTTTATTTTCACTCTATCAAAGCAATCTGCTATTGATTTCTACAGTGCAATGTCTTCTTGAAAGACTCTACATATTTGTTAATCTAAAATAGAAAACAACTTGTGGATGAGGCAATTTTTCTTTTAATACACTATCCACATAGAAGGCTAAAACCTGCTAGGGCACTAAGGACATGAGAGATTAGGCTCAAAGACCAACTAAGCTATCTCCTAACTCTCTGTGCCTACATCACCACACCTTTTGCATGTAAAAGCTTTATTTGCATGAAATATAATGTAAATGTTGAGGTGCATAAAATTAATGGGATGACCGTTTTTTAATATTAGTTTTAATAGACACCCAATTCATTTTCTTTATTACTAATATGCTTGCTAAGTTGGTAAGAAAACAAGCTCTAAGTATTTAGCATTCAGGTTGTCCATTATATCTTAATCTAATTACTTTGATTTTATTATACAATCTTTAGGTACATGATCATGTGTGACTTTTCCAAGACCCCAGTACTTTTCTGTACTGTCTGGAGGGTGGAGAGCAGATTCTTGATAATGAATAATTTTCTGTATATCAGAGATCAGGTTCATTGGTTGCAGAAGGTGGACACCATGCAGTTTAGCTCTGGATCTGATTCTGTGAAGCTCCACCTGAAAAAAATGGCCTTCATACCTTTGATGCTATGGCAGTGAGTATGTCTAATAAAAGGAAGGTCTTTACTTCCCACCCGAGAATTCCTTTTTGTTATGGACTACAAAGTTGTAGTGATAAATTTGTTGGTGATAAATTCATCATCAAAAGCAGTCTTTGCTGTAAATTGACTTTTGATGAGCCATATTTTGTGTTAAATATCCCTGTGTACAACCAAGTTTATATGATAAGAGAAAATGACACAGTAAAACAGGCAATGCTGTGCTTCACCTGAGAGAATGAGCTCTCAACTCTCACTGCAGTCATGACCAGGACATTCACAGGTATGAACACATTGGTTTTTTAGTTTTACTCTATTCCATTTCATCTAATGAGCTTCCCAATGAAATACTTCAATATTCAGATCCAGTGTTTCTTTAAAAAAAAACAAAATTAAACACGGCGCCCCCAAAAAGAGAGTATAATTGCAAAACTCATCCAAATATCATGTTATGTGCATACTTCTTGTTTAGTTTTACTATTATTATGAAGGCCTTTGGTGACTTAATAATGTAGCAATTTTGCAGACCTGATTAACATTGGGATTTTTGCCTTCAAGCTGCACTAGATAAATTGTGCTAATAGATGCTTTACTCTGGGCATTTTTTTTAAACTCAGGACCAAAGAATTATAATTCCCAGCACTACTGGAATAGCAAAATGTTTTTCAGTTTATCCCTTCAAAGTGGAAAACAAGACATTTTCAGAAGTCTTAGCAAGTCAGATAAAACCCCCAGCTAAAGGGTACTCTACTGAGTACCTGAATAAATAATTTACCAAAATTGATTTCTCTTTAAAAGATATTAAAGGCTAAATTTAGTTTCTATAAAAGGAATGAAGCCAAAGATGTTAGTATTCTCCTCCTAAGCTTTTGAGGGATGGGACTGTGATGTCTTTCATATTTGTGTACAGCAAAGAACCAGTTCTGACCCCTTTATAGCATAAACAAAATGAATGGTGACAATGCATAATAATTTGAAGGGGAGAAAGAACCACTCCAGATTTTCTAGAATAAGACACAAAACGCCCAAAGCGAACACAAAAAAGAATTTACATTAAAACCATAAAAAAATTATTCCTGATGAACATAAGAAAGCATCCTGTGATTCTACACAGGAAAGGCAATAATAAATAATAAATAGTAGAAGAGATGCTGTTCTCCTCACTGACTGTGAAATTCCCTTCCACACTTGTTTGTTTCTTCACTGTGCTGGGAGGCTCCAAGAGGTAAAATATAATATGAACTGATGATACATGTGCTTGGAATTTCCTATTTTAAGTGTTCTCATTTAATACCTAATGGATGAAATTCTGCTTTCAGTTACACAGAAAACTGCACATGAATTTTACTGATTTCTTTGAAACCACTTTGACCTTGTTTCAACTAGAGGCTGGCCTAATATTGTTGTTCTAATTGGATGGAAATGTGAAGAGATGATAAGAATGTAAGATTTTTCTTTTAATTGGGCTGGTTTGTGGTGTGTTTCAGTTTTGATATCTGTGTTTCTGGCATGGAGCATATTCATAAGCTCATCACTAAAATGATTCCTTTGTTAAAAAAAAGCAAATTATTGATATTATTGAAGCGGATTGGGGGCTGTTTTGAGTTTTGTTTTTGTTTGTTTCTCTTGACATAGGCAGGATTGTATCTGTGATTTTTCTGCATAAAAATTGTTGTGTTCCTTCAGGCTATATAACCACTCTGGGGTTGATTTCCTCCTGGTGGAGTATTCCTGGACAAGGGAAAGGTACCATTTTTATTGTGCAATACATTGTGCAGTTAATGCCTAGGATGTAAATTAAATATCTATTACGACAAAGCCTCCCCAGTCCAAAAGTGGAGGTCATGCTCAGCCCCACCCTCTGACGTTCATTTTTCAAAGGATGATTTAAATAACCCTATGTATATCAAAAGGATCTAAATCCTTAGCAAAAGGAATTCAGAGCAGGCAATGGTAATTTATTTTGAGCAATTAGTCACAGCCCTGTCAATGCCAGCAGAGTTCAGCAGGAGTTTCATGGGTACAAAAATGGGCTTCATCTTATTTAAGCCCAAAGGATTGCTACCAGTAGTAAGAACTACAGTTCCACTCAGATAATTTAATTTCAAGTGTGCCCAGATTTTCTAAACCTAGATTCAGTCTCTGCTCCGCTGCATCAGATTTATGGTGAGATAAGCCAGTAAAATCTTAATTGGCACAAAAGTGCTGTGGCAGACTAGAGAACCTGGTCAGAGACCACCTCTTTTCATCTCACTGCCATTTGCTACTTCACAGGAACATGAACAGCCATTTCCACACTCTGAAAGGGATGAAATTTAGTGTAGAATGGTTTACCACTTCCCAAGGTCTCCCAGCCACATATTTAACCAGAGTATGTCACAAACTCAGGGCTGACTCAAACCCAACTATTCCCAAAGTTGTCCCAGACCATTCCAGATTTTTCAACGTTGTGCTGCAGTTGTGATATAAATCTCTGTATGCATTCCCTAGCATTCCTTTTCCATGGAAGCCATTGAGCCTGGAAAATAGGAAGAATCAGACTTTCTCACCAGACTTCACATTCTCCTTGGCTTCTGCTAACTCCAAACTGACATGGGAGCAGTCTCTCCCGAGAAATTCTGCTGCCTCTGGTTCTGGTTGACATCAAGAAGTGTTGAGGTATGTGTAAAAAGTTAACATTTCCCCCCTCTGAATCTCAAACAGCGCACAAAGTTCAAATGCAGTCACAACCAGACGTCAGTTGTAAGTTCTCCATGTCCTTGCTGCAGATATTTCATTTCTAAAAGCAGCCTGTTAATGTCAAACATTTCCATTCTAGCATTCAGAGATTATGAGTTTATTGCAGCAGCTGTAATCTTCCTGTATTTCAAGGGAAATATATTAGGAGACATTTTAAATGCATTTTCCTCTATTAACATAAATCTTGGCATCTTGTGTAATAAAGTCAAATAACAGGGCATAAATTACACCAAAAGTCCTGAAACAATAAAGTCCTTTTCCAATAAAGGAAAAATAAAATTAAATTAAGATTTCAGGTTTAAAATTTTGTGTGGGAATGCAATTCCTCACACCAGGTAGTCCTTCTGTCACCAGCACACAAAAGCTGAGGTGCTACTAATGGGACACAAAGCTTTCCACCAGAAGGCTCTAATCCCTGCAGCTCCACAGTATGTGGAAAACATGAGTCTCCACTGTCTGGCTGCTTCTTGGTGGCTTCTGCAGAGCAAGTTCCACAGAGACATGAGAAACAGGCTGAAATCCCCATTTCAAGTTTTTTTTTTTCCCTTATGGATACCTACAGTCTAGGTTGCCCAGGGCAAATTCAACTTAAACAGCATGTGTTCAAGTACCCTCAACATTGCTTGAACTCTGCAAGGATGATAGTGCAGCATGAGAAAACAGAGATGATAACTGATTCTTTCATTAATTCAACATAATTCATAAATATTTCGGGTGATCCCTTCAATTAAAGTCCCCGGATTTACACTCCATATTTAGTAAGATTGTTGTCATGCCCTAATGGCAATTCAGGCTTGTTAGGGACTTATTTATGGAAACTTCCTTTCACTGCTGTGAGACTACAAATGATCTATTGTATGCTTGATTGTTTCAGATGCTCTGGTTTACATGACCTTTCTTCTAGCTGCACAGCTAAACTCAACACAGGCTGGGAAAATGCTATGAACATTATTTCAAATAGAACAAATTTCTATGCAGCCTTAAGCCCAGTCTTCCCCTTTTTTTGCCACCTCTTTGTTCACCCACTCCTCTTCTTTGATTTGACACCTATTTCTGTTTAGGAGCCTATCTAATGTTTTATTTATTGGCTACATAGTTTCCAAATGAAAATAAAAAAGGAGGGAAATCAGAAGAGAGATATAACTTTAGGAAACACTGTGTATGAGCTGAGGTCAGTGTAGTAAAGCTCTTGATATAGTAGCAAATCCAGCAACACTTTTTCTGCCAAGGAACAAGTCTTTGTGTGCATGTCAGAGCACTCTCCCACTCCCCCAGAACTTTCTCGCACTCTTAGAAAGCTGAAAATTAAAATGAAGGTAGAGTTTCTGGGGTTGTTACACACCCTGTGCCTGAAAATGCTCTATTTTTGACTCTTATTATCTCTTTCTTTTGGTTTGTTCAAGTGTATTTTTAGTGTTTTCTTCCACGCTTAACATTTGATACGGAGCCAAGTTAGAATAAGGTCTGCAGTCTGTAAGGGCTGAAGCTCCAGGTATGAACCATGCTGGCTTCTGTCAGGGGCTCCAGGAGGAGCTGAGGCAGGTGGGACATTGGATTTCTCTCCAAATGTTAAACAGGAATCCTGCTAGAAGGCCAAACAGGAGCAAGGTTTCCTGCAGCAGCCCTTTCCACCATTCAGGGATAAATAAAGGGGAGGCACCTGGGGGCTTTTCTCTGGGCCAGGGAGCTGCATCTTCACGTGTGCTGTAAAACCCAAAGCTGAGCTCTGAATCCTTTTGCTCACACGGCCCAAGCTGCACCCCCATCCCTGCTGGAAGCAAGTGGTGGGCAGTGATGCCACCCCTGCCTCTCTCCTGAGCATCCTGTGACAGCAAGAGGCTCTGGAGGCACAGCTCATCACGCAGGCTGAGTCAACAGCCCCACCACACTTCTCCACTCGCCCTTGCACTGCTTCTGCTGAGAGCTGCCTTCTGCACTGAGCAGCTGCCATCACCCCCAGAACCACTCAGTACCAAGAGGGAGGCACTTTGCCCAGGGTGTTAAAGAAATGCTGGCAGTATTTTCCTCTTTTCTATAGGTTCTACCAGCAAATCATTGGAAATAAGGACCCTGAGGTCACCCAATCTGCCCTGTGACAGTTCAGCTACAGCTGTTCTTGACAGATGTTTATCTCCTGGGTCTGAGGCTCCTGTTCTTCTCCCACCTTCCCACAGCAATCTGTTCCAGGGGGTCTGTCATCCTTGCTGTTGGATGTTTGGCCCCAAGGTCTAACTGAATGCTCCTTACTGCAATTTTAAATCCATTGCTTTGCTTCTGTTGTAAGCACAACTGCATTTTAACCACTGGAGAATGCTACTTGCTGCTTTTTCAGTCTTAAGGAGCTCCAAGCAGACTGGAGTGATTACTACAGATGATACTTGGTTTTAAACACACTGGTATGATATTTTCCCTATTTGCCACAGGCTGGTTTGACTCATGGTCACAGCTTCTGATTCATTGTAACCCTCAAGTCCTTGCTAGACAAAGTGATTGTCAGCCAGACAACCCCCAGGCTGTACTCATGCCATTAATATCTCCTGCCTGATTGCCAAAATTTCCACTAGTCAATGTTGTATCACAACCTTTTTCTAAATAGAAGTCAAAGAATATTTCTAAATAGAAGTGAAAGAATCTTTTTCTTGAAAGAATAGGCATCTTACACCACTTCTCCAAATCACCAGGATCATTTTGAATTCTTACTGCATTCTCTGAACACTTCTTGTTCATCCCAGCATAATATCATAAGTATATTTTCCAACTCATCATGAAAATTATTAATTATTATGCTGCCTCGTGTCTGTCAGAGCTCAGGGATTAACAAAGGGTATTTGCATATTGAGCCATTGTCTCTCTCTCTTCTCTGCCCAGTTTTTCTCCTGAATCACTTTCCAAGTAGATCCTCTTTGATACTTTCCTGAGCATTCAGTTTTCTCATAAATAGTTCCTGACTGAACTGGGAAGAGTGGCTCTTTATTATTTACTCAAGGCTGAGTGTTTCAATTCTCAAAAAACAATCCTTGATTTCACTGCAAAGCACCAAAATACTAAAACTCGCTTCAGAATAAATAGAAAAATTGTTGCAAATTTCTTTGGTACTTCAGGTTAAAACCCAGCTGTGATTTGAGGTTTAAAGTTCAGACAACTTCTGCTTTTTCATTCTTCTGAGCATCTTGGTGCATGATGCACTCAGTTGTCCAGCACCCAGCATAGCTATATCTTATTTTTATTTATCTGCTTCTTCTGACCACAAAAACGAGCCTGGCCAACATCCCTAGCAAAGGCTGGGTCAAGTTGACTATAATAAACAAACCTAACAAAGCTAATGCAAATAAGATTTGCAGAATCTATTACACTGAGTACCTTAGTGAGTGATTCAAGCTGAGAGGAAACTTTCTGGGAATGTGCACCAGGCTGAACCAGAACCAGTTATCCTTGGACCCCCCTTGAGCCTCTAAAGTTAATTTCTAACTTCTGTTATTTTTTCTATTCTAGTGAAAGCTTTTGGTTTGGAACTTGGAGTCACACTATGATCCCTGTTTTTATTACTAAGCAAGAAATTTATGACTCTTGGATATAAAGATGAGATGAAAATGTAACCAAACACACTACAAAGACTCAAAAATATAAATACGAAATACAAGCAATGCTTTCTATTTTTCTTTTTTTTTTTTTTTCAAGTTACAAGCTGAGTTCCATCAGCTTGTGAAGAAATTTGAAGTGACATACAGGTCATGATTTCTGAGTCCTTGGGCTTGGCAGCATGATTTTTGGCCTGTAGCTCAAGATGGAGCTGGCCATCTGCACTTTGGGAATCCATGACTGTTGTCAGAATCACACAGGGTATTATAGCAACTGCCCAAAGCAAAACAAAACCAAACCAAAACACTTCAAGATACTATAGTCATTATAACCATCTGCCTATCTATTTATAAACTAGTTTGCTGAGGTACTGCACACATTCTGGAGGCAATAACTTGCCATTCCTGTTTATTTTTGTTGGTGTCCCTGAACCACGTTTTAAAAAAGCAAAAACAGCACAGGGTTGAGAAGGGGAGAACTTCTTTGCTGCACTGAGTGAAACAGTAGGTCCTTTTCTCAGAGCCTGAAAAATGATACATCAACTGCAGTGGAGAATTTCTGGAGTTGGTTCAACTCATTTGACACTTTGGGGAATACTAATTGAGCATTCAATAGTTCAACACTGTGGGAGTGGGGTAAACCAATCCAGGAAAACCATCAGCCGTGGGGAAATCAATTTCCTCTCAAACTTATTGTTCCTGTGTGTCAAAGGAGGTCCCAAGAGATTCTACTTGTTGCTGACACATTCCAGAAATCATTTAATTTTCCCAGCTCGCTTTTTTTTTTAAAAACTTATTTATTTTTTAAACTGGCAGAAGCAGGCAAGAGACTTAAGTATCCCAAGGGCAAAAGAGAAATCTTATGAAAGAAATGTTGAGAAGAGAGGCAAGATAGCTAACAAAGGGCAAAAGTACCAAACCTGCTTGTTTCCACTGCCCTTGGAATACTGTGCTGTCCATGTATATATGTGTGAACAAATAATCAGTGCATCTGCAAAAAGATTAATTACTTGACTGCTCTCTCTGCTGATTGGAAATAGAGGAGCTCTGTTGAACTCATTAGAATTCTGTCTTTGTGGCTGCTGAGCTCACCACCAAACTGAGCTAGAAGGTCCTTGGAACATGAAGCTGTGAGATAAATGTTGCTACCCTGCTGGAGGTGTGGCTGCCCCAGCAGTGGGGATGTGCCAGATGCAGCCTTGCTCTCCAGCTGTGTTTGAGAAGCTATCAGCAATGAAAGAACTACAGTGGAAGCAAGACCCTTTCTACTTCTCCTCCAAACCAGAGTTATCTGGCTGTCCCTGAGAGGAGCAGTGGAGTCCCTTGACAGTCACAAACACTTTTCACAAGGCAGGTGTTACACCAGTGAACATGCAGAACAACAGGCATCTCCTCGATGCATTTGCTTTCCTTCCACACAGTTAGAAAGGAAGACACACAATTATCACATTTACATAATTCCTTTACAAAACTAGTCTCTCAGCAGTTTCAAAGACATTGCTTCATCTCCTTCTCATTTCCTGCAGGGATATTAATGTCATCTGGAAAATTTAAGTCCACCTGACAACAAATTTTCTGGTTGAAACTAATAGCAACACAGCAACAGCTTTCAAACATTCTTGTTTGAATGGTTAGGAAGCCAGGACTAAAGATATACTGTGTTTCTCTACCTCACTAAAAGCCTGTACTTCAGTGTTTTAAAGCTTCTAAAATTGTTTGCCAATAGTATCATATCTGTCACTGGCAACAGCATACATTCTGCCAGTGGCAGAACTCAGCTATGGGAGAACTTACTGTGGTTTTCCTCGTGTTGTGGCAGATCCACAGTAGGTCATAATTTCCCACGTACTGGGTATTTTCCCTGAAGTTTCAACACATGCAACTCTTCCTGACTTCTTTACAAAGTTTAGCAGGCCTGTCAACACCGTTACCCCAGGATGTCACATTAATTAATTTATCCTCACAGCACTCCTTTGTTAGATGCCAGATTTTTCAGAGAGCTCAGACTCAAATTTTTGAGTGCTCGACACCTAAATTGGAGCCAGATTTTCCAAAAAAACTGAGTTCTCTTTTGGTTTCTTAAAGAAGGTGCAAATTTTTCAAAGTTTCCAACAACCCTAGCAGCAGTGCCTGCTGCCCAGATTGTGTGAGAAGTTGAGGACTCAGTGTGCTAAACTTCTTCTCCACCTATGAACATTTTGGTGCCTGAAGCGGAGGTGATTTCCTTGTGAAGTCTGGCTGTCAGAGTGGGAGGCTGAGCTCTTTTGAAAACCTGGAGTTCTATTGTAAGGTTATCACTGCTTTGCAGGAGACAAACTGACAGCTTAGAGCGAGGGAACATTTGTGTAACAGGTGGAAATGAGATCAGGATCCAGGCTGTCGAGCCACCCAATTCTGTCCACGGAGCTGGGCTGCAGTGGGGCTGGCTTGTGACAAAGTGTTCAGCTCCAGGGAGAGCTGCGTGGCACAGGCTGTGACGTGGGCATGGGCTAAAGCACGAGCTCAACAGCATCCTGGTGATGACAGAGCTGCTGCATGAGACACAGGGAATGAGGCAGAGTGAAGCAAGTTCCTGAAAAAGCCACAAGATAACACTTCACACTCCTCCTACTCGGTGGAACTGAGAATTACAGATGTGCTATCTGTGCTTACATCTCAGAATTAAAGAAATCCTACTAAAGAAAAAAGTGGTTTGTCATTTTTTTTGTTTGGTTGTTTGGGTTTGTTTTGTTTTGTTTTGTTTTTTTAAATTTTGTTTTGTTTTGTTTTTTTCCCCTGCACAAATTACTGTCTTTTACTGTCTCTGGCTTACAGCTTGAATACAATGCCCTGTGATGTAGATTCATCCACTGCAACTCTGTGAGCCTATAAAATGATTGCAGGTCACCAAAAACTCCTGCTCAGGACAGCCCCAGGAAGAGAGAAGCCCACAGGTGAGACTGAACTGGTAAGCACAAATGTACACTGCTGAATGACACAGGGGAAGAGAGCAAGAGTGAGAAATAGAAAAACCTCCTTCATGCTGTTCACTCATCTTTGTTTTGGTCTGTGCTAAGTAGCTACCTCTGAGACAAATTGGGCTGGAGTGGAGTGAGCTCTGAGGAGAACTCAGGGTTAAGACCCAGTCTTTAAAGTCTATTTTGTGTAGCAGCAGAGGCACAGCAGCAAAGCCTTGCAACAGAAAGTTTAATTACTCTGAGCACGCACACATCTCAGCTGTTGCACTTCTCCTTCCTGAGTGACCATTTTCAGTGCTCACTCTGTGAGATCTGAACTCATGGAGCAGCCTTGAACCCACCACAGCCACGCCCAAAGCAATGGTTTTGGTGGCACAGGAGTTTGGCTCAAAGGAGCCAAACAAAAACTTACTGTACAAAAAACATACTGTTAAGATACAGAATCCTCCCCCACTTGGAGAATGTAGGCAGAGCTAATTTTCAAGTATTCCTATTTAAGCTCTGGTGACTGTTAGGCACCACATTTTTTACTTCTAACAAAAGTGTCTCAGTTTTTAAGGGTCCAGAGGAAGAGGGCAAAGGCCACAGTCATAGATGTGCTAATCACCAACAGTGCAGGTAGAGAGTGGTGGCTGCTCATCCTCTGTAAAAGCAGCTGAAGCAAGTTTCAGGGTGGGCCTGGACTCTCAAACCCAAGGCAGTAGTACTTCACAGTTTCCTAGTATCTCTCCTTTTCCCAGTCACATAGGCAAGTCCTTCTCCACTCCCTCCCTCCATACAATATCTTAATTTTTAAAATTATTTCCAACCAGGCTGTGTTCATGTGACAGATGGGAATTCTCTGTCAGCTCCCTACTGGTGAAACATTTATAAGGAGTTGTATGGCTTCAGAAGGCAACATATTAGAAAATTGGGAGGTGGAGGGTGTAGAGGGAGAAGCTTTCCTATTTTAATTTTAAGCAGTAGGAGCATGAGTATAGTGAGTCATAGCTCTTCAAATATGAATCCCAAAGCAAATAACAAAATGGGAAAAGGAGCAATATAGATCGGGCAGACAGAGCAAACAGTGCTGCTAATCCCTGCAGACCTGGATGGCAATTTGGTTGCAAAACACCCAGGGAATGGGCTGAGATGCCACACACGGGTGTTTTAGCCACAGAGGAAGGTGAATCATTGCAGGTGACTTGGGACATGGATGGAGCTGTACTGATGGGCTGCAGAATGGCCAAGGGGCCACAGTTTGTGTTCCCAGTCCTGCAGGGAGGGAGGGATGGAGGGTGCTCAGTGCCCGGGGGGAGCTGCCTTCTCCGCAGCCTAGAAAGAGGGAACAGTAATCACCGTCACACAGAACACGAAGGGTGGGTGGGGAAGATATTTCCAGTTTTGCCCACACCCCCTCCTGGCAGATCACTACCATGAGTACTCCCATAATGTTATGGTATCCCAGCAACGGGGCTGGAATAACACCTCATGGATGGAGCGGTACCTGCGCAACGCTCACACAGCCACAATTATCCCAGGGCTCGTTCTGTCAGTCAGGGAGGCACTGGAACACCAGTGATGTTTTTGCCCATCAAAAGGAGGGAACAGATGTGGGTTGCTCCTGAAGTCATTATTTATGTGTTTTGGCCAACAGTGGGTTCCATTTGCTCTCCTGGATGGCTCCACCAGAGCATCAGCCTGGATCACCTGCATGGCACAACAGGGTTCAGCTCACAGAGAGGAACTCTCTTTATGTGTTTCGTTTCATGGTGTTATTTAGACACCCAGACCTCTCTTGGTTGCTGTGGTCCAACACACCTTTAACCTAGTCTTTATTTTGCCATTGCCAGATTGCACAGTCAGACAGCAGGGCATGCTTTCCTGTTTGCTTAGCTGCAGCCTTTGCACTTCAGTGTTTACTAGCATGGTTGAGAAAAATTCCAGGAGGGTTTGGGGTTTTTTTGCTATTTTTTTTTTCTATTAGCATTTGTTTATTTGTCAAAGTTGAAATGTTTTGAAGAGATGGTTTGGTTTTGACAGTTTTTCTTCACAACCCAGGAAGCTTTGGGATCAGTCAGCACAAAGGCTGGGTTTCTTAGGGCTCTTGGCATTGTACTGCCTGTGGGGAAGAGAGCCAAGATGTCTGCTTCAGAGCCCTAGTCCCATGTCTTTTTCTTTTTATAGAGGATTTAAAAACATGTCTCTCATCAGAATATTAGCAAAATTCAAACCATCTAAATTTTCTCTTAAGCAGAATCATCTTTCAATGCAGAACTGCAATATTTATGCACTTAACACCATTGTCAGAGGCACAAAAGTACAAAGCAGTGCTATTTGGAATATTATCCAGCACCTACTTGTATTACAAACAATAATGCAGTGTCTTGCTAGGGCACACATGGAATAGAAGTTCTCCTCTCGTTGATTCATTGCCACCCAGATGACAAAGTCTAACTGGAAATGAATGCACCTTGCTGGATCTGGGATAGATTCCAGATGCTTCTCACTGGCTTTTCTGATCCAAATTCTCTCCAAATTTTAGCAGCCATGATATTTTTAGACCTCTCCAGCATCTTGTGTCTTAGAGCTTGGTGGCAGGCCTGGGAGGTGGAGGAAACACTGCAAGCCCCCGTTCCATAAATGAGAAGGCTGGAAGCAGGAGGCTGCCAAAGATCACAGTGCAGTTCCAAGGCAGAGCCAGGAGAGCAGGACAGATGGCCACCCTTGCAGGAGAGAGGAGCTGTGTTATTCCTGGCACACTCAGGCACCTCCATTCTGCCAGCCTCCACTCTAGAAGCTGGGATGGCTGCAGCAGCTCGTCACTTTCTGTCCAGAAAAGTCACAGCTACTTTGTGCTTTCCCCCCTTTTCTCCCTACATTTCAGGAGAAAGTGAAACAACTTGCTCTGAGTGGCAAGTGTGAAATGCTAGGAGCCAGTGCAGAACCATGCTGAGAGCAGAGCTCCACATCCCTTTGTGCTCCTGCTGTGCCCCACAGGGATTTAGGGACTAAATATTTCATTTCTCCTGCGGAAAGGACTCCAGTGTTTTCTCAGAAGCTTGATATTGTGCGCTGGCATTCATCTCACAGGGTACAGAGAACTTCAGCATTCTAGGCTGCTACCACTTACAGCATGCTGAGAACACACTGTCTGCATAGCATCTGTTACCATGGCCTGCAAGCACTCATTTCCAGAAAGAAGAGCAGCTGTAGTAAAGTAAAAGCTGTGGTAAATACACAGCATATAGCTGCACACTACATTAGAAGTGCTACGGAAAGCAAATCAGCCACATCCATTTCTTCCATAACCTCCTGCCACCTGCACCCTAAAGAGTGGCCCAGTTTTACTGGAGAACTTATTTCTCTCAAGTTGCTGAGGCTGCACCTGCTTACTCAGTGCTGGTGAATTTGACTCACAAGCATGAAATTACTCTGGCATCTCCAGGTCTGTTTTCATTGCAGTTCACGGGCCATGAATAATTAACTACAGTTCTGCAACAGAGGCATCTGCCTTGGCAGAGAAATTCAGGGCTGGGGCTGCAGCTGAATTCAGCACTTGAGAATCATTTCAAATGAAGTCCTCCTCTTTGGTTCACTTTGGGAATATGAAAAGTGATGAAGAACTGCACCTAGACTCATCCTTTAAGTGAAGTTCTTTGTCGCTTCTTGCATTACAAATATGAATCAGTGTGGGAATGTCAAGCAACACCAGCTTGTATGTCTGGATGTATTTTACTGCAGAGCTATTTTCTAGGCATTATTCTGCCCTAGGAGACTGTTACCCTGATTTTTTAAGATCTTCTAGCCTTCTGATGTTTTTCACTCTTGTTGCAAACTTCCTCACACACTTTCTGTAAACAACTGGTTGTTTTACATTCCTTCATAGAGGCGGAGAAAAATTGATAGACTGGTAGCTTGTCCAGTGTCATTGGAGAGGTGGCACTTTCACCCTCCAATCCACTGTCACTTTTGTAAAACTATACATATTGTAGTCAGAAAAATAAAGTTCTCTTTTTCACCTTGCAGCTGCAGCGTGCCCGTGTTGTGTTTTGTCGTGTCTATAGCAACAGGAGACCACTCACGACAATCTTTGCTCTTGGTCTGTGTTTGCACAGCACCTAACACAACCTGCCAGGTGTGCTGAGAACTTCAGTGCTACAGCCATGGAAGGAACTCAGTCTGGGAGCAGCAACACTGAGGGGTCCAGGTTTTTTTTCAGATGTGGCTCCCAAGATTAATCACAGCTGTCTAAAGAGGAGAGCTTACAATGACCAATTTCTACAGCTAGGGTTTTACATGCACCATCAGCACACAATATGCTTCAGGTAACTATATCTATTTGTCAAATTTGGATGCAGTTTGGTCAGCAAATAATTAAAATAAGAGACAGATGGCTAAATAGAGCAAGATGGAATGATGGGGGGGAAAATGAAGTTTCCTTAGGAAACCAGGACCACAAAGACAACAGTGAAATGGAACTTTTGGATTCACACATTTTTCATTCCTATTTATTTTTTTTGGTGAGTTCACGCTTTTCCAGAAGTACCTCCCCTTATTGCTTTTCCCTTACTGATTAGGCTTGTGCTTCTTGTGTAATTAAATCTGAACCTCCCAATTTCTCAGAGATAGAATTACAGTGTAAAATATAGTGGACTACAGGAAGTTAATGTGAAGTTAGAAGAGTAAACACAAAGCACATTTACAATACTTTCTCACTAATATATACCATGACAGTACAGATGAATATTCCCATCTCAAATCATACCTATTTCAGTCTTAGCAAACTCTGCTTAAACATTGTTGTGGGGTTTTTTCCCTCTACACCCCAGTTCAAGCAGAAGCAAAGAGTCCCACAAATCTCATTATAAAATGTATTCCTGCAAGACTTCCAAACTATTTTAAGACGTTCTGAAGCCTTCGAGAAATAAAATCAAAATCAAAATAGATTTTTTGTGCTCCTTCCTAACCAAGTTATGTGAAAGTTTGAGATACCATTCTAACAGCAAAGATCTCTTACACAAGAGAACAGTTTTGTAATAAGATAGTTGCAAAACAGCTCCTTTTTATTTTTTTAGTTTTGAAGAAACAATCTGAGATTTATAAGCCATCTCCTTCCTCAGCATTTCAAAAGGTGAAATATGCTTGTATACAGTGGAGCAGTATTGTGGTTCAGCACAATTCCTGGTGTAATGACACAGGAGAAAAACATTGCAGAGGACATTTGTTGACCCTTTGTACAAGGCTGTACACCGAGATACCAAATCTCATTTTTAAAAAAAGCCATAGTGATGGGAAGACTACTTCATCTCCATCTTGGAAACGTTCCCCCATTCCCATCTGCACAAAGGAAAAACAGGAATGAAACCATGAAGATTTATGAAAAACTGAAGCTGAATAGTGGCAAGTTTTTAATAGATACTTCTCAAATCTGCAGGGAATACTGTGTGCCCATAGGGCTGATAGTGGCCATGTCCTGATAGAACTTGTGTAGTCTTATAAAGAAAGGATTCCTATTTACTCTGATGAAGTGCACAGTTTGATAAACTCTCCCAATAAACTCTCCTTCGGCTATTAAGAGCTGAAATATTGTGCTTTTGCTGGATAACTCATAAGTTACTCAGACATAAACATCACATCATTAGCAAGGCCAGTATCAAATGTAGCTGTAAATCATGAAAATAAAGCTTTTACTTATAGATCATGGCTTGTAATTTTGAAAATTTATGCTTAGACAAACAACTTTCCTCACCAAGAGTGAATAATTAAAGCATAGCTTTAAAAACTGTATTTCAGCACCACAGTAACTTCAGGGCTTGCTGATTTTCTCAGGATGTAGGAATATACTCAGGGCTCTGGCTGACCACTCAGGTGTATTATTCTCAATTTCAGTAGCTGGAAACAGGCTGCTGCACATGTCAAAATTATTCATACTGTCTAACAGTCTCTCTCAAATTGCTCCACACTCAGTTTTGCTGGTATTTTACTCTTTTAACGGGCTTGGATTGTGAAGTGTGATGCGTGTTTATAGCATGGTGTCTTCTCTCTCCATCAGCTTCCTTCCAGAGTGACCTGCCAAGCAAGGAGAGCAGCCAAGGAGCTTGCAGAGCCCCTGCTGAGAGCTCTGTCACCCTCCCTGCCCTGTCACTTGCACCAGCTGGCCCCAGGGCAGCTGTTTCTCCATCACCCTCTCCACAGGACGAAGCCCTGATGGGAAATGCAGGAGCCTGTTGGATTGCACAGAGATTCCAACCCTTGTGTTTTGCCCACAGAAGATTGCGGACTTTGGGTTTCTTTATGGATGTGGGAATCAGCGATGTTGTAGAATTTTTTTTGGATGATAGCTTAAGTGAAATATGGAGTTCAGTCAAATGTGTGTCTGACAAAGTTGTCAATGCAGTGTTCATGGTTCAAACAAGAGGGGGAGATGCTGGAACCCTGGATGCTGAGAATTTTAAACTTTCTGTGCTGAAAGGCACAGACCCTCAAGAGAACACTACATTTGACCTGAGGCTGTGGAGAAGGCTTCCAAAATTGATTGATAGCACTGGGATTATGGGTGTGTAGTTTGAATAGGAGTGTGTAATATCACAGGGTGGAAAGGTTAGAGTTTAAGGTTTTACAGTATAGCAATATATGTAGAGCAAGATGGAGCTTTTAGGGCGGAGACAGATTGTTCTTCACCTTCTTCTCCATGGGTTTGGGTGGTTTTGTGTAATTGGATAGAAAAGTCCACAGTGAGGACTTTGAGGGATCAGTTATTGGGTTAAAAGTGAAAATAATTTAGGTGTCATTTCTTAATTGGATAATTTAGCCTAAAAAGACCTTGTAACAAGAGATGGTTGGCCATTTTGTGCCTTGCTAATGAAAGACTGCAGAACTCACTGCTGTGAGACTGTAACATAGATAAGAAACAATAAACACCTGAGTCTGAACGTGAACCATTGTCTCAAGTGCCTTCAATCAAACCTCAACAGAGGCAGAAAAAGAAGCTGAAAACTGGCAGCAGTCTAATTGGGGGTAATTGGGGGCCAGGTGATGGAGATCAGCAGATTGCAGCACTGCCTTTAAACTGCAAGCCCCAGGGTGCTTAGGGCAGCCTAAGCTTGGCTGGGATGCTCTTTGGGGAATGGGATGCACCCTCAGAAGGATGGGAAGGAGGCACGTGACAAAGGTAAGAGTTCTGCACAGAAACCAGCTACTGTTTGTGGATGTTCCTGGAGCAAACACTGATTTTGTGTCTGGATACCAAATAGGGATTTTCATGTCTTCCCACTGCTTGCATCAGTTCCATCAATGTAAAACACGTGTGCATTTATGAGAATGTAAAGCAGCCTAAAAAGCAGTGAGAACTATTTCACATTATACAATCTTGCAGGAGGGAATTCAGGGAAGGCTCTGTCTTCTGGCCACAGTTAAAGGAGCAAATCAGAAGCTCTTGGGGAATTCAAACTGGACTGGCTGGGGCAATTTTTTTCTTGTGTAGAGAGCTACTTGAAAAATTTCCAGCTAACTATTTTCTTTTTTTTTTTTTTTCCCTCTTCTTGAAAGTTCCAATTCATGAAAATCAACAAGTTTCATGGGAATATGCTGATTTTTAAAGTAAAATATTTTCATTGCACAGAAGAGCAAAAAGCAAATGGTGATGACAAGGTCAAGGAATGTTCTGATATTTCATTTCAAGCTTGTCAGCTTTAACATTTCATCCTGCAGAAAATTTTAAACAGAGGCAAAAATGAACCATGACTTATTTAAGTAAGAAAATTAGTTTACAGTGAACTTGTGGAGCTGGAAACGGGGTGTGCAGAAAATAACAAGCCTTTTGTGAAACTCCAAAATCTACTGCTGTTGGTCTCACTAGGGAGTTTTATCAAGGAGCTTGAGATGGGAGAGGGTAGAGCTGTGAATGCCCACTTGAGGAATCAAATACTGCTGTTAATAGTGAGTTTCAGAGAGGACATCAGGTCATTGTGTATCCCTAGGCATGGAACTGCAGCTCATGGCTAATGTTTTTCATACAGCTGTGTCATACAAGCCTTGGGATTAGATGCTTTGCCTGGAAAATCTACTCTCAAGCTTTAATTCACACCTATCCCTTTCAAATACTGACACTGGATTAATTGAGGGCCCCATTTTATCTTGTGGGGCTGTGACTCTAATAAATCCTTAACTGTGGCCAGTGAGGCTCTCAGCCCATTTCTGTGAACAGTCCTGTATTCATCCTTCTGATGTGGTAAGATATAAAATATCACCAATTTTTTTTTAATTAGTGGTCTCTGCTCAATAACATAACTAAGTTCAGGTTCTCTAGCTGCTCCTGCATTTTTCCTTTTATTAGGACAATCATTTTTATTTCTAGGAGGGCTTTGGGGTTTTTTTTTTTTGTTGTTGTAGAGCAGGAGTGAGTGGTGTTACAGGGGTTGAACGTTTGGCTTTTACATTTGCAATAAGTTTTAGAAGATATGCTTGTCCTGGAGATCTAAATATATGTGAACATGAAATACTTGTAGAAAATAAAGGGCTTTTTTAGAATTTAGACATTCATGGCCAGCTTCTGGGCTAGAAGCATTTATTTTTCTGTGTTTAGTCTAAATGAAGCAAAGGAGCCCATCTGAACTCAAGTGAATAAAAACCCAGCTCTTGAAATATGGCTTTTATGCAGAAAGTGTCAATTTTGTAACAGAGCTATACATCGACTGCTTCCTGCATGCAAACTGTGCCCATGTTGAAGGTAGAGGTGTTAAATTCAGCACATGCTTCTTGTCTGGAGATGGAGGAGCAGCTCAGAGCACCCTGTGAGGGCCATGTGTTGAAGCTGGCAGTCAGACCCCCCACTCACAGCCCTCCTTTTACATGACAGCAGCCAAGGCTGATGTGAATGCCTCTCTGAGCAGCATGGGAGCTGATCTTTGGGGTTTTTTTTTCCCCACTTCAAAGGCTCCTCCCACCATGTGAGTCAGGTATTTTCTATCATTTATCTAGCTCTGCTCCTATGTTTTATTCATACCCAAAGCTCCAAAGAGCCTTTTATGATTTGTTTCACAATGCCTTTCCTACATGGTTTGGGGAACAAGCTGAGAATGCAATTTATGACAAGGTTCACTCTCACCACTCAATCACAGAATGGACCCCAAGGATCACTGGTCCAACTCTGGGCACTGCAAAGGATGGGAAATATCTGCTGTGATCTAACTTACATTCAGCTTCAACCACACAACCTGGATTACAGCAAATAGAAGCTGATCTCTGTATATGGCAGTCAAATAACCCTTGGGAGGATCTAAATTTTCCTAATTCACTGTGGTGTGTTTTTATGAGCGCGTGGGCCTTCAGCAGCTTTTCTTTTGTTGCCTTGATTATTTTTTTAATCTTAGTTTGGTTCAGCTGATGGAAGAGGTCACTTTATTTCCTGTACTGGAGATCATGGGTGCCTTCCCATGCTATGGATCACCTGCACGCTCCAAGTGCTTTGTGAGAATCCTTCCCCTGTAGGGCTCCTTGCTTTGAGAAAGGATTTGTCCAGAAATCGTGAGCTGTGTTGCAAAACACATTTAAATAATCAGCTTCCTCCTAGGAGTCACAATGCAGGGGATGAGATTTTTAGCCTACACTTCACCAGCCATCAGAGCTGCAGCACTGATATAGCAAGGCTATAGAAGACTTTTTTTGTCTTCCTCTCTGGGGCTAACCAGGCTGTGCCATCTGTTCCTGTGTGCTGGACAGGACCCAGGGAAGTGCCAAGCAGAGCAATGAGGTCTTAAAGTGAGAGGGTGAGGGTGGATGAAAAGGAGGTTCCAAGCTGGGCAGAGGAAAGCAAGATCAGAAAATGATGAGCAGAAAGGGAAATATGCAGGAAAAAAAAACCCAGTCGTGTCCTACATGTCTTTGTGAGTCTGTGCCTGGCTTGGTGTGACTTTCATTGCAGTGCCAGTGGTAACTCCACCAATGGGAGAACTGAGTTTAGGAACTCAGCAAGTGAAGGAATGCAAGAAGACTCCCAGGTAAAGAGATGCAGCCCTTAACCAGAGATTGACCTTGGCTTGTCTGACCTTAAAAACATGCAGGTCCTAGGAAAAACTGTGTTTTAAAGGGATGTGAATGACCTAAACTCATGAAAAGAAAGGTGGTGCCTGGCTGCAGCCAATGGAAAGTACCAAGAAACCTTCCTAGGCAGAAAATGCTCTGCACTGAAGGTTCAGCATTTGGGCCTGAACTAGTCAGTGATTTCTTTGCTGTTTTCCTAAATTTTTGGCTTGACTCATTTGTGAGTGGCCCTCCTCCAAGAAAAATGTTATGCCGTTTCTATGGGATACACAACAAGCCCAAGTTTTTTCAGGATCTGATAATCCTACTCTCCTTGCATGCCCGTGTATGTACTGTGAGATCTGGTAACTCTCTGCTAGCTGCTGGTGCTGTGCTCTGACCCTTGCACATAAACACCACATGCTACCTAGAAAATATGGACAACCTTTAGGGTTTAGCAGCAAATAAACTCCCTGAAGACACAAAGCCTGTCCCAGTGAGACACTCAATGTGTAATTCTATAGTCCTGAGCTCTAGTGACCAAAAAACTTTGCCTCATTATCTTGACTCTGCAAATCTTGTTGCAGAACCTGTAGGAGAAGTTGTGTAAGGCACTGAAGCCCCTTCAGACAGGGAATGTGATCATGGTGGCTTATAAAGCAGGATGTGAAACTTCAAATAGGCAGTTCCAAAAGCCATTTGATACCACACAGGCAATACTGTAATACTTGTGGTTTATTTCTGAATCCCTGGTGTGGGAAATGAAAGATAGGCAGCTTGAGCTCTTGAGAGCTCATCATCATCTTGAGATGTGTTTTTGAGCAAGGAGAAATACCTGAAAAGGAATTCAACTAAATTATAAAATACTAGGCTTGAAATCAGGACAGCTATGCAGAGTATTCTAGGATAGTGATTATGCTTCAAATTAACACCATCTCTCCTTATTTCAGAGCAACTTCCTTGTCCTCTGGGAATGCTCTTTGCAGGATGTCTTTGCAGGACAGCTCCTTGCAGGATGTGCTCACCTCAGAGCTGCCTGTCACTGCAGCATGCTGAAAATGAATTAGGTTCAAAGTACTTCTAAGGCTCTGCTTGCTCATCTTTGCCCATTAGCAGAACAAATACTGCACATCTTCTCTGACACACCTATAGCTGCAGAGTCCCCTTGTATGCAGGCAGAAATACTGCAGGAAGGCCCTTTGGCATGGGTAGCATATTTAAATTTCTCATCTGGCTTAAGCTGTCCTAACTGAACTGTGTGGAGCAGGGTGTCTGTATTTGTTAACAGTAAATTTTCACACTTACAGGAAAAGTAGGATGCTCTTTTTTTCTTGCTGTGGATTGATTTCTGACTAGGTGTCTGTCTACAGTCTTGGTTCTTGAGGGGAAGCACCCTTAATTCTTACTGCATCCTTGATTCTTTCTGCACTGTGATGCTTGCTGGCAGGTTTAGTGTCTCAGCCCTCCTGGTTTCCACAGGAAAAGGGCATCAGGTACACATTTAAGGACTAATAAGTACCACTGGGATATTGCATGAAGATGTTCTCTGGGACAGCAGTTTCTACAGGGGAGAGCTATTTCAGATGAGTGCTTCAGTGCCAATGGGAAAAACATAGGGAGAGGGTTTAAAATGGACTGAGAGGAAAAACATTTTCTTTGAACCAGCTTGCTGAGTCTCCTACATTCCATTAAGAAACATTTTATAACCTCCAGTCTTTTTAGAGCAAGGGTTTGAGCCTGCCCCTCACCACATAAAGAGCAGAATTTTCTTCTACTTCTGTTGGGAAAAAAAGTGCTTTTTCCTTTTCAGAAGGGTCCTGGTGTATTCCTGGGTCAGGTACCAAAAGTTCGGGGAGATGGGGGTGGTGTTTAAATGCCTCATCAGTGAGATGGGAGGAAATGGAGCACAGGGATATGTTCTGTAGGACAGAGTGAAGGCACCTAAGCAGTGGACTGTGGTTGATCCAAGGAACAGCACCTAGAGTTGAAGGCTCCTTGAATCCTCATGTCCTTGAGATTCCACACAGAGAACATGTCCTGTTGAATGCCCAGTGAATGGACAATACATCAATTTTTGAAGACACTGTTGGAGATGTTAGGACAAAATGGGGAAGGTTCAGGTGTAGATACAAACTCCTTAGCTTAAAATATTCTGATTGATGGCTCTTTCTTCCCTGGAAAATGGGCATTTCACATATTCACGCCCCTAAATGTTTTTCTCAGACATGGTCTTTATGGTCTCTTTCTTTTACAAGAAATTTATTTTGCCATTAAAATAGATTGAGAGAAAAATAATGTGGAGGCCAAGGAGGTAGTCACAAAAGAAATCTCACCTACTCCCAACCATTTTTACACAATTACAACACAAACTGACATGCTTATGTGTGGAGCTTCCCCCTGATTCAATTTTTTAAAGGCCTAAAGGGATTTATTCCCCCCCAGGCTTTTTTGAAGTAAACTTCTAGTCTAGTAATTACACTAGAGTTGAAGTGACTGACCTAAGGCTGTACAAGAAATCTCTGACAGATACAAAACTTGAATTCAAGTTGTTGGTTTTCAAAGACATCTACTCCTTAATGACAACTACATCATAGGTAGACAAACTAATTCAGGTATGCACTACATCATTTGCTTTGTCCTAGCTGCTGTGTGGGCAGTCTTTCCCAAATAAAGAAGGAAGTTTGCCTCACATGAGGGCTGCCTTGCATCATCCACAGTGTTTCTTGCAGATAGAAAAGTGGGAGAATGAAACTGTTCTGCTGGGCTATTAAAGATTTTATTTGAAGCCTGATGATCAGCAAACCTGTCCCCAAAATCATAACATTAGTACAGGCAAATGGCTTTCTGCTCCATATGAAGTACAGACTATAGAAGCACGGAAACTCTGCAAGTGGTTTCTAAGAAACATGACAAAGAAAACCCCTCACAGAAAGGACATTCAGGGAAAGCTCTTGAAATTGAAGGAGAAACACTTCCCCTGAGTCAGAACCACATTTAACTTCCATATGTCAGAGAAGGAGGAGGCTGTGGCGTAAAGGAAATGGGAGGTTCCTCCAGTAAAAACTTCAGATGAGCAGTTGCTTCTTCAGGCATCTGCTTGTAGGATTATGCCAGACATAAAACTTTGCATCCATATGGTGCACTGCAAACAAGGCACTCGCTGCTACACAAACATCAGCTGATTTTTGCACATCCTTTCTTTGCCTTCTAGCAAACCCTCTCACCTCTGCTGGGGCTTGCTGGGTCCTGCCATAATTAAAGAGGAAGCAGGAAATTAAAAGGTACTGTGCTCTTCAGGGACAGGGATAAATTGAGGTAGAGAACGATTGTGACTTGCCAAGACCACACAAGGGGTGGGAGAACACTGAGACTTCTATTTCCTGGTTTGCAGCCTCCTTTGGGAGATGTGGGACTTCCTGCATTAAAACTAGGATTGCTCTTGAAAAGCATCATGAAGCTTGGGAAGTGGATCATTGCACTCAGTCTGGATAATCTCATGGCTACCTGTGCCCCTTTGGCACACAGGGACACAGGCAAAGGATGTCCCCAGAGTAAACCACCCTGAGCTTGGGCACAAGTGGCTGCACAGCTTCTTCCTCAGTGACTTCATGTCCCTTTTAACTGACTTAAAACTATCAATTCTGAGTGCTCAGGTTGGTAGAGCTCCTTTGAAGAACACAGTGGTCCTACAGGGGTTTTGATAAGGGTGTTTTAAAGCACAGTGGTGTAGCTGAAGTATTTGTTTACAGTGAGACAAATTTTTCTGCTGCTTGGCTACAGACAGATAAGGTTTTTTTTACCTAGGAATCTGGGTGACTGTTTAAAAAAAAAGAGAAATAAAACCCAGAAAAACTCCACAATGAACAAAAAAAACCCTCAAAAGCCCAAAAAACCCCCAAAACTACAAACCTGCAACACTTTGAATAGCTCTAGCTTGAAATATTATTAGACTTCTGAATAAGCATGTTTGTGTGTTATCTTCTTTTATGAGGGCTGAATAGCCTTGCTTCCAAAGGAAAAGGACACCTTATGGATGGCCCAGCCAGCACAGAACTGTGCCTTCCAGATAAAGTGCCCTGGCCAAAGACAGCAGCCAGGCAGAGGCAGAATGAAACACAAGCCAGGAGCTTAAGAATCACACTAAAATGAAATGCAGCTGCCCAGATGTTGCTCTCCATTTCACTGGCACTGGTTTGTGTGGTCAACCTGTTGCAGAAGTTTCTAGATGAGACAATTCATCTGTTTAGCCTTAAGAAGAACTACCCCATAGTGCTGTGGCTGTGGTGAAAGAAGTCCTCTATCAGTAAAGCAGTAATTTTTGTGCCAATTTTGTTTGTTTGTTTTTAATACCTGCGCTGAGATTTCAAGTGCCAGTGCTGGTTTTCTTTGATGGGGACCTTTGAAACAGGTTAACTCAAGAAGCTTTTTGATTTGTGGTGCTGAGTGCATATAAAATAATCTAGATGGCTGAGAGCCAGATGCAGTCTTCTTTAGTCACAAAAGTATTGTCATTTTTCATGACTTAACTGCAATGCTTTTTTGACATTTGCTGCCTTTTCTGCAGCCCTGACTGATGGCAGCAGACACTGAGAATCTCAGCTTTGTTTGAAAGCCCATGGAGATGTGTGTTCAGCCCCAGTGATTATGCAGAGAAGCTTGAAGATGTTATGCAGGTGTGCTCTGAAACCTCACACACAAATAGAAGACTCTCAATAGCTGAAACAGGAGTGCAGGAATTCCTTTCCACCTTCCCCTTCTTTTACTCTATTCCCAGGAGAGTGTCTGTTATCCACACTTTGCACCTGTGTAGCTGCCCCAGGACAATGACTTGAAGCATTTCTCTGAGCTTATTAAAACCTTCTGTGTCTCAGCATAAGTAGGTAAATAGCTCCAAATTGATCAAAGATTTTTCAAGTTTATATAATAAATACCAGCAGAATTAAGAACAGATCCTGGAAAACTAGGACCAAAGTCTCTTGCTGTCAACAACAGCTCATTGTGGTTCATTTTGAGACACAATTAGTGGAGAACATTGTAATGTTACTTCAGACCTTTACACCAGCCTGACTTCAAGGTTAAATATTGAAATGTATGCATTTTTTCTGGCTGCTAATGCACTGTTGGTGTAGACACATGTGGACTTCAGAACTGTCATACATTTGCTCTGTGCACACAAACACGATCCTTGCACTTGTATTCATACTGAAACTGTTCTCTTTAGCAGTTAAAATTCATTGGAAGTAGCTTGGAAAATTCAGGAGAATTGGTATGAATGACACCACAAATCAGATTATGATTCCCTAGGAGATCCAAGAATGCAGGGAGGTGCTCTCTGCCTATATAATAGGATGAAAATTACTAAATACTCTGTATCAAACTAGTAAAGCAGTTAACTTTTTTTGTTTTTAAACAGATTAAGCCCACTGTTCACAAAGGCTCAAGCTCTTCTCAAAATCACCTGCATCTTTTTCATATACAAAAATATGGAAATAACTTGAAGGAAAGCTTCCATAAAGAAAGAGAAAAATAATGTGACATTCTAAATCTGTAGACATCTCCTGTATATTTGCCAAAGATCAGACTTTTATCACTTGCTATAGGTGTAAAATTAATATGCCTTAGATGAATAAAAGTACTGCAAGCCACAGGGGAAATGATGAATCAATGCAGCTTTTGCCAAGCTGTGAGCAAAGCAAAGGTTTGAGCAGGAAAAGTGTGGAAGGATGTGTCCCCAGGAATGGCAGCAGAGCTGTAAAATCCCCTTCCCACTGTTCTTCAGCAAAGGGAGAACTTGAAGGGAACAGGGAATGGAGAGATAGCAAGGGGAGGCAGTGGCAATCCATCAAAAACCTCCTTTGTAACAGTGCACAGAGAGCCTAGGAAAGACCCAGGGAATTTCAGACCCTAAACTCCTGTTTAGGAGCACAGGGACAAATGCTGAAGGGGTGTTTTGTTTCCCCTAGGAGATGCACCAGGCAACAGTCAGAATGATTAAGTTAACACTTGCACAGGCTGCCCTATAAATAGGCTTTAAAAGTTTTCAGTTCCACAGACTTAGGGCTTAAGCAAACAAGGTACAGTTTAATGGGAATATCATGACATATAGGATCAAGAACTACTTACCAACCAAGACCTTTCCCCCCTCCCCCCCCGTTTTTCTCTTAGTAATGCACAAACCAAAGTCCAAATGTGGACATACTCCCAGGGTTTTAGGATTCTGCAAAATTGAAATTGGCCTTATTCTCACTGGGGTAATAAATTTTTCATCATGGCAATTCTGGACAGAGTGAAAAATTTGCCATTCAAACAGTTTGCTTCACTGAAGCAGAAAGTGGAGGGAAGGGCAGAGGAAGTTACTTTATAAAGAAAAATTGCATCAAACTCACTTTTTGAGTGAAGATGAAATTGAAATTGCCCTTAAATGGATAATTTCCCCCACAGCTTGTTTCAGCAGCAGACAAACTGCAGAGCACTCATTTATTCACTTGTTGCTTTGTGGGGAAAACACAGCAGAAGAGACAATTATCAAGTTGTGTATAAGGCTCTGACTTTGGGTAACACCAAATAAAAACTCATGTCAGTTTTGTGTCATTCACTGCATGCACATAACACTCTATGCTGTATCCCCACAGAGTAAATGCATTTTTTAATATAAATTTCCTGGTGAAAACTGCACTAATGGTGGCAGATGGAGCCTGTGTTGGTGGTAAAAGTGTTGAGCTTTGACAGGGAAATACTTCTCACCCCTAATCTAAGTAAGGCGCCAGCAAATCCATCAGAGGAGATTTATTTAAAAGATTCATCACACTGCTGGCCTTGCTGCAGTAAAACAGGCTATAAAGTTCCACCAAAGCTAAACAGCAGTGTCCTGCTGGGCTGATTTAAATGCCAGTGCACCAAGTGCCCTGTGCTCATCACTTGGGGCAGCCCAAACTGGAGTCTGGGCATAAACAAAGCCTTCCCCACTGCTCTGCAAGTGCTGAACCCAGGGAAGGCATTTGGAGCACTGATTGTTTTAAGAGTCTTAAAAGCATTTAGCTAAGACAAACATCTAGAAGTAAGGTGAGCACCCAAAATTAATGTGATGCACTGGCAGTGGTTTCTGAGGCTACTGCTGCATGGTATATACTCAGGGTATTGTAATTGCTTCCCAAGCTGCTCACTGTCCTGACACATGGTATTCCAGCCTGGCACGAAAAAGCCAAAAAAAAAAAAAAA
>VXBC01011968.1:481200-496137 GCA_013399945.1 Ploceus nigricollis
TTTTTTTTGTTCCTCTGAGTAACCCAAGCCAGGCTCATGCAGAAGTACCACATTGCTACTGAACAGAAAATCTCATGACTGTGGGCATTTATTTTCCTGCTGTCCTGTGATAAGAAGCCTTCTATGGAGTGCTTGTATCTAGGAGATGAAGACAGAAGGTTGTGGTAAGCCTGTATTTATGTGACTGAAAAACAGAACATGCTGATAGGGGAAGTTTGAATCATTCAGACAGCAGGAAGAGTCCTTGGTCCAAGGAGTCAGCCTCTGGACTGAGCTGGAATGGTCTGGGTTAGATCACCTTGGTCAGTTCCTTTGTGGTTTTACTCAGTGTGTCCTCAGTTTGTGAAATCCATGCTACTGCAAGGGTGTGTTAGTGCTGTGCTATATAAATTCTAGTGCTGTTGCAAGGCAGGGGGTGGGAAAAACGTGTGAACTATAACTTTTTCAGATGATGTGTTTTTAGAGAATTTGTAGGAAGTGCTCCAAATTTTGAATGAAAAACGATGCAGCACCTCTGAGTGAGGAAACAGCACACCACGCTTTTCCTGGGTCTGTGGTTTTGCTCTTACAGTGCTTGCTTTTAAACTGTGTTTTGTCTTTCAGTTCATTATATTACTTTCTGGGAGCCTGCTAGCATTGGTTGTGGGGCCACCCCAGACATCCTCTTTCCCCCCTGGGAGGAGGCAGAGTGGGCATGGTCCATGGCATGGCTGATCCTGCTCCTGGTGGCTTTCCCAAGCCCACAGAAATAAACACAGGCTTTTTAATTTATTTTCATATATCAACCTCCTTCTATCTGTGAGGGCCACAGGATTTGTTCAGGACCTAGCACAAGGTTATTTAGTCTAGCACTTTGTGGAGCCTTGAATTAATCTTTAATTTTCCATAACTAATGTTCTTTATTAGTTTTGCGAAGAATCCCTTGAAATTTCCATCTAGTTTTGAAGAGTTGTAACTAAAGCTCACCTTCTGTGACTTTGCTTTTTCATCTTCCAACAGTGCTAGCTTAAGGTTTGTCTTTCTAAATCTGACTGCTTCTACGTTTCCTCTTTGATATGTGCAGATCTCCTCTGTGCAAGCTCTTTATTTGCCAGTGTGTTTTCAAATCTTACACCTTGTTCAGAGGTAAAAATATTCCTGTTAGCATGGGTCACTGGAAAGCTCTGCATTTTTGTTCTGATCTCAATGAGAAAAAAATGGCATCTGTATTCTGCCCTTCTATGTGCTCCTGTTAATCTCTGTTCTTGCAAATAAGCCACTGCTGCACAAATTGTGCTGTTCATTTTAATGAGTTCAAAAGCATAAAATTTGGATGTTCTCGTTAACATCCCTGCAGTGCAGTCCAAACACTGACTCGGTGAATGCTTTCAACCTAGTGCCATAAAGTTATATGTTAAATAAAACCAATACAGAAAGTTATATAATTTTCCTTAGATACTTAATATTGAATTTTAAAATTTCATAAGTGTTATGAAGATCATCTGCCTCATCAAACGAAGAGAGGGCTCCATGTGGCTAGTGTGCAGGAATAAGCAGATATATAGAATACAAACACGACTAAAATAAAGGGAAGTGGCCCAGAGAAGAGGATCATGACTATAGCAGGGTTTTAGCTCAAGAGGAATTAAAAATCCACTAAGCACCAGGGAAGGATTCTTAATTCAATACACTCACGGTCAACAAGATCTTATTTTTCAAGTCAGGAAGGGTTATTGCAGTCATCTTCTCTGATCCCCTTGCAATGAAGGACATAAAATGTTTGCTTCTGGGAAATTATTTAATGAGGAATAAAACCCTTGGGTGTTCATGAGGCACCTAGAATTGGACAGGTTTTGCACTGCTGAGCAGCAGGGTAGAAAACCCTGCACTGGCTGCAGGCTGCAACAGTAGAGACAGTCCAGGCTCCAGGCTTGTCTAATATTGAAGTGTGGTGCCAAGTGCACCACCTGTGTGACAATATTTAGGTTTTCTTTTGAATGTATGGGCTGAGGGAGCTGCTGTGATTTGGCTTCTGGAGACACAGGTAGCCTCCTACAGCAAGGTGGTGAACAGCACTTGTTTTAATGGTACAATTTTTCTGCTTTTAGAAGCAGTGGCTGTGATGCTGTGCTGAGAGGTACAGGGATAAACTGGAGGTGGAACAGGCATTACACAAGAGACAGTCCCCATTCCCATGTGACTCAGCACCTCCATGCATTCATGCACTTTTCTAGGCTATTCTGTGAACTGACCTTCAAGTGAAGAGGATGAAAAAAATAACTCTTCTGGAATGGCCTCTGTTAGGACAGTAGATAAAATAGAAAAAAAACATGATATCCTGATGGTACTCTTACTTCTAGTTGCACTGGATGGAGAAAGGATAGAGAGTGTAAAAAGCCCAAGCACAGAGGAGGAGAAAGTTTCACAGTGATGTGCAGAGATGAGGTAAAGCAACTAAGACTTTGCCACTGTGGAACACTCCTTGCTTCTCAGAAAGCCTGCAACCCAACTGGGAGCTAGAGGATGCCACTCTGTGCTCCAAGCTTCAGGAACATAAGTTTTTCTACAGGTCAATACTCATACTGGAAAAAACCCAAACCAAACCCACCACATTCATTTTGTTCTCCAAATACAAGAGCAAGATCATTAAAAGCATCCTTAAGACTCTTCAGAAGCTGTAGAGGTGCAACTGGATTAGCCCTTACAGTGACCCAGGCGCAGAACTATTCTCACTGGCTCAGCACTCTGGGAGTCACCCTGAGCATCCTCTCTCTGTGACTGGCCTGCCAGCCTTTTCCTGAGAGCAGCCTGAGATCTGAGAGCATTTTTGTAACCAGCAGGTGCAAAGTGTTCTGAATATACCTTTGCACTGTCACAGGGCTGTAGAGCCCTGACTTCTGAAGAGTCACCTGCTGAAGCCAACAGAGAAGTCCTGGAATTGCACAATGACCTCTAGCACATGATGTCAGACTGCTCATGCTTGGAACTAAAGCCTTTTTCCCATCCTCTGCCATGTTATCTGTAACAAAAGCATTTCAACCTTCACCAAGAGCAGCAGTGTTAATGGAAATGAGCAGAAAATAGCAGTGTACAACCAAGCTTCAAGAGACTTTTGAACTTCAGGGCTGTTCCAACTCCTGCTGTTGGTCATTGTATTTTCCCTGCCTTCCTGAACATGCCTGCCAGCCACCTCCTGTGCAGAGCCAGAGGTAGGATCTGAGGTGCTGTTTTAACTCAGCTGTGAAGGTCATTCCCTTCTGTTGAGTCCCTTCTATTTGCAGCCAGTCCCTGTCTGTGCTGTGGCTCTGGGAACAGAAAATAATACTTCCAGAGCCCTGATGTGCAAACAAAGTTCCTCAGACTGGATGATACTGACATTTTCACAGCATACTAGAAGGGCACCATTTAGTAAATATTTAGCAATTGAAGAAATGCTACAAAATGAGCCATGCAAAATTGTTTTAGGTGAATAAAAAGTCTTTTAGGTACAGACCTAATGTGAGGTGAGATATATGATACTGAGCATGGAGTTAGTCTTAATAATACTGAAACTTTGTCCAGCTGGGTGTGAAGACCTGCAGGCAGATCATGATACTTTTCATACCTGTAAAATGTTAGAAATTAAGAAACTGCTCAAAGTTTCTTCTGCATTTTCCATGGTCTGTCTCTTGCCTCATCTTTACCAGGATGCCAAACTATCCTGGCTCCAGAGCTGATACTGATTGTACCATGAACATCAGTAGATGCATGTGATTTTATAGATAAATATACATCAGAGCTGCTAGAGCTGCTTAGGGAAAAGGCAACTTTAATGAGATTTCTTCATGAAAATAAAATGAAGAAAATCCTATATATTTTGATGCTTTATTCTGAAGAGAGAGACTAGGAAAAGAGAACAGGCAAAGCTCCTTTCTTAGTTGAGAATCAAATATATCTGCTTTTTCAAGCAGAAAAGAGTGTGATCTTTTCTGTGGAGTCCTAGAAGTCTGTAGAATGACATATAAGACCTGTCCAAACTAGAGAAGTATTTCTTATAGTACAGGCTCCCAAACTCCTCCCAATCTGCACTGAACACTATGTGAATTTCCACCACAGTGGTACTGAGTTAAATCTCAGGGGCCTCTTTCATACTAGATCCCAAATAGCAATTAATGAAGAAAACAGTCATACTGACTATGTTTAAAATAGAGGTAGTTTGTTTTCATGAGAGAGGCTTGGTTATTTCACATGCCGGGTCAGAAACTGCAGACAAAATTTGCCAAGAAATTGCCAAAGTGATAATGAGGATACACGGTGGTGGGAACTAGGCTGGTTTAATTACACTGAACACTAACAAAAGAGTATTCCTGCATGAGATGTTATTATTTGAGATTACCATGGGAGACTGAAGATTAGTGTATGAATGTTTGATTGTCCAGGTCACAGTTTACTGTAATATCTTCAGGCCTATCATACTCCATGTAGATAAAGGTCAAATTTTCTTTAATTAGAGATAAATTTTTTGAAACTTTTGCCTGGAAGTAGACGTAACAGACCAAGACATTTTGTGGTTCACTATTCAATTATTTCATGTTGGAAATCAGCCTGGAGGAGAACCAGCTCCAGTGCACAGGAATCCAGTTGGTTTAAGCAGCACTGCTTGGCATCACAGATTCTGCCACTGAGGCTGAGGTTAACAAGGTGTTTGTTTTGGCACTCATATTCCCATGCCCAACCTTTTGTAGAGTGTGGGGTTTGGTGGGGATTTTTTGTTTGTGTGTTTTCTCTGCCACCCATGGGTCTAATACTGCATTCTTCTGTGGTGACTCTTCAATAATTTTCAATTTATTCTGCAGTGAAAAAAGAAATGGCTCACTCTGATCTTCTTACACTTTCCTGCTTTGAATGACACTTTTGAAGTTCTCACTTGTCAAGCTCCTCTGGGTCAGTTGCTGGGTAGGTCAGGCAAAGATCATGGCTGACAGCTCTGTCTAACTGGCTTCCAGTGCTCTGGGGAGTGGGGTTTTTGCTTCCCAGGGCAGGCACAGAGATGAGCTGCTGACAAAAGCAGCTCTCTGGAGTAAGGTTGTGCAAGTCTCTGATAGACTTATAGTCAGACTGAGACTTGGATGGAAAATAGAGCCACATGAAGGAGAGAAAGGAAGTAAAGACAAGCTCCATTTGTGCTTGTGGTCCTGTGGGTCAAAATGAAATTAAGCCCTACTGGAAAAGCAGTGAAAGACAGGGTTGCCAAATATGTTTTTAATGAAAATAAATGTTGCTTCTGTGCTTTATTTCGCTGTCAATGATAAGTGTCAGTGGAAGAGCCATAAAGGGCCAGAAGGATCCCCCAGGGCTGACAGGGGCTGGCTCTCAGGCGCTGCCAGCCTGGGAGCCGTCCATCAGGCTGGATCTCAGCAGCCTGGCCCTGAGGAGAACTCATGGAAAGGAGCTTTGGCAACGCCCAAGTCACAATTCCCTTGGTCACCTGGAGCTATCAGGCTCCCCCTTCCTTCACCTCAGTTCCCATGCTGGCCACTTGAGGCCAAGCCCAGTGGCCTGCCTTGCAGGAGGGCCGTGCTGGTGGCCATTGCTCCCACAGCCCTTGGGAAAGCCACGGTGCTGCTCAAGCACTGAAGAAATTCCCTCCCTGGGAGAATGTCTCCTGTGCACTGCCCACTTGCATCCTTCCACCCTGAACACTTCTCAAGCCACTTATCCAAACAGTTCCCCTGTGGTAACACGCCACTGCCCCAGGCCTCTGCTCCTGCTTTTCTGCAGCTCCTCTGCTGCTCACCCCAGAGGCAGCAGAACAACCCGGCAATGTCAGCAGCTCTGTGTGCTTTCAAACCCAGGCTGGATGTTTTCAACATATTCCCTCATTTTCCTGCAAGCAGACTACTGTCTAACATTTCTGGAAAGACAGCTGGGGGCTCCAGCCAATTTCTATGACATTTTAAAGCTGCACATATGTTTAATATATCTACTACTTCCTTCCCCAGGGCTTCATGCTTCTCTTGCCATTCATCTTTTCATGCTGGATGCATAGAATATGAGTTATCTACAGCACCACTGCCATAACATATGGCACTTCCCAACACCTACATGGCAAATCCATCAGAAGCTGTAACAGCTGCAGACTGACTCCAGCAGCGTGAACGCTCTACCTGGTGGGAAACAGTCATAAAAAAGAACTTTTCCCATTCAGAATTGTGAAAGGGCTATAGAAACAGATGCACCTCCCTCAGCTGTTTTCCTGTCTCCAGGAAGAGGTAGGAGTCAATGAAAACAGGAGGGGCTGGTTTGATCTGAGGTGAATGGGGAGAAATGTGGGCTCAGACAGCAGGCCAGGTTGAGATCTGCTGAGGTGGGAGTTCCACAGCTCTGGAGGGGCAGTGGGGAGCTCCATCAGCACCCCTCAAGCTGCCTGTGGAGAGGGAAGGGAAGCTGAGGGGTGTCCCTGCCCAAAGCTGTAATTGCCTCTGCAGCAGAGGGTGTATAAAAGGCTGCCAGTAACATTGAGCAAACACAGACTTGGAATGAAAGCAGCAAATGGATGAGGATATCACAGTTCCCTGGCCACCTCAGAGCAATTCTTTGTCTCTCCTGCTCACCAGAGCGTTGGGAGCGCCTGCCAGGAGTGTGGTGAGAGGGTACAAACACCTTCAGGCACCAGCAATAATCACAGCCCTGTAACCAGGGCTCAGCTAGAGCCCAAAGCATTTCATTGATCCTCCTGCTTTAGGGCAGTGTTAGTTTTTCATACACCTAACATATTTATTTTTGGGTGCTGTAAATGTAAAAGGCTCAGAGGGTGGCACAAAAGTAAATGCGAAAAGAGAGTTTGTTTGAGAAATACAGACATAATTTGTTTCTCCTGCTCTGCCACAAAGCCAAAACAGGTAAATTTACCCAGATCTATGACCAAGACTAGCCATGTACAGATATAGACTGCTTTCCTTTTTAACCTGTGCAAAGCTGGCTTCAGGCAATGACTGCCTGGAGCAGTCAACATCCTCCAAATCCACACCAAGGAATGGTTTCCAGGACCAGTTCCAGGAGGAACCACTTCACAGTGACTGTTCTTTGCTGCATCCCACCACTGCTGCCAGGATTAGCTCACCTGCATCTCATGCCCTGAGCATTTGATGATGCACAGTGCACTGACAGTGTGGGCAAAGAAGGAGCTGGGGATGAGAAACAGAGATGGGAGGAAGCCCAGAGTGAGGAGGATGAGAAAGGAACTGTAAATACAAAGTCTTCCTGTAAAGTACAAAGCCATTTCACCATATGCAGTCTTTAGGAATATGCACAGCTCTAGGGAACTGGCAGGGGGAAAGGAGAGGGTGACAGCTGAGAAGAAACAAGGCAAGAAAAGTAAATGCAAGGGAAAAGGACTTCAGATATCAGGGAGGTAGTAACAAGATTAAAAATCTTGCTGTTTCTGAAAGGACCTGCATTCTGTGCCCTGCTGGGGAGCAGCAGACTGACCCAAACAGTGCAAACCTTTACCATAACCAGACAAACCATTCCTGGAACTCCACCAGGAAGCTTTGCAGTTGCCTTTGGCAAAACTGCAGGAGACAAGGGGGCAGGGCAGCTATCTTATCAAGGCAAGAGCTGCAGGGGGTGGCTAGGCACAGGACTAGGGAAAAATTTGTTCTGCACACATAAATCTTGAATCCTAGCATTCCTTCCTCAGTAATCAAACAGCAGGCTATATTTAGCCCAACCTAAACAACAACAAAAAAAAAGAACAGCAGGACTAGTCTTAGCTCTAACAGCTGCCACCAGCTGCTCAGAGGGGATACAGGTAGAGCTGATGTCAGATGTAGTTAAATGAGATGGAACAGGGGAGGCAGCTATGCTTGAATGAACAACGTTGGCATTTGGTTAGAGAAATTCTGCATTTTATGATTTCATGGTTAGCCAGGAGGAGGATCAAATGTCAAGCAGAGCACGAATGGTTTCTACTGCAGCAAGGGCAAGGCTATAGTGAACCATGCATAGGCAAACAAGCAGAGGGAAGGGAGGAGGTAACAGACACAAGCAGAGCAAATGTTTGCATGTCTAGCCCAGGTTCCTGGTGCTCCTTCTCTTTAGTTCTAGCATGACAAGATCAACAAATGCAGTTTTGAGGAAGGCTGTTGGCTAAAGAGATTGTATCTGTGTGCTAAAGCCACAATGCAACTTGTTTCACCAATGCATGAACCTGGGGCTCACCCTCTGAATGGGCATCAACATCATCCACTGAACAGGAGCTTGGGAAGGTCCTTTCAGTGCAACTGTTTGCTTGCAATATTACTTGCTCCAAGGGGACACATTTGTATTCTTGTTGGAGAAGAAATAATCTTAAAGTTAGTGACCTAACTTATACACATACATGCACATTCCCTTCAGAGAAGCTGGAGCTGGTTGAAAAGTGTAAAACCAGAGAATGTAAAAGTTTGGAGTGTTTTATAAGTACTTTACCAGCAAAATAGTATAAAATAGCAAATTTTTTTTTTTAAATTTTGCAAAATAGCAAAATTAATATAGTGGGTGTTAAACATGATCACTGAATAATCACTTAAGCATCTGGTTGTCATTGCCATTCCTAAGAAAAAAGGGGAAAAAAAAGGCAACTGACCTACTACACTAGTGTAAGTAAAAAAAAAAAGCAAAAACAAAACCCACAGCAGAAAATCCAGTCTCTTTCCACCCACATTTCTGCATTTCAGAGGCACCTTATTACAGTAATCCATACATCAGTTGGTACAGCTTGGACTTTGAAGATCTTGTGGCAGCTTTCCCTGCCTTACTAGCAGAGCTGTGAGCTTGATAACTAATCACTCCTTAATAACTCATGCTTCCTCTGCTAAAGTCCCTGAAATGCAACTGGTGGGGGAAAATATATGAGCAGGGATTTGTGAAGTAGAAAAATCACTTTGGGCTTCTTTCCCAGTAACCCATAGGGTTTTTTGAATGGGGGGTGGGGTGACAATGAATGCAGTTCTATTTCCCACATGCCCAGACCTTGCAACTGGGAAGTGATCCCTGGTAGTGTGTTTCAGACATATCCCCAAATAATGAAAACAAAACACAGATTTGTTGAAGGACTCTCTGGTTTGGCTGCTACTTGAATTTTTCTGTAGGAACTTTCAAAACCAGGTATCTTTCTCCCAGCTATGTTCCCCCATCCTGGCTTAGACATGGGAAAATAGCATAAGCCAATAGACACAAATATGTCTGCTCAGGAGTTTCCCAACTGTGACTCTAAAATGACTGGAGTTGCTGAGATCTTCATTTCTGTGATGGCACAGGCTCTTTGTGAGGTGACACTCACTGAAACCACTTTTCTGGTCACTCTTTTGCTCAAATGGAAGCATCCAAGCTGTTGCTGGATCAAAAGGTGAAAACACCCCTCTGCCCCACGTACCTGATTGCACAAGCAATGATTTGATTAGAAGCTGATACATTTACTGGGGAAATCTTCAGGATCTTCCCCATTGCTGAACCCACACACTCTTCCATGTCCCATTGCTCAGCTGCAGCTGCACAGCCCACCCAGACAGATGAGAACTGCATCTGCCAAGGGCTGGGCAAACCCGCCCTGCTAACCCAGAAACTTGGAGTGCTCAGCCTGGCACACACACAGCAAAAAGGCATGTTGGATAGCACATGCTGCAGCTGGACATTGTCTCTTTTTTGGCCAAAATATAAAGGCTCCTAAGCAGAGGTATTTTGGGCATTCATAGTCAACTGAGTTATGAGTTGGAAGAGCATCAGCCATGCAGTGTTATCCAGTACATGCCCTGTTTTTCTCCTCCTGGTTCATGTATTTTCACTCCTCTTTAGATTTCTGGGCACGTACTGTGTCTTGTGATGACATGGAAGAACATGGCCTTTAAGTCTTTATTAATTGCTAACACTGTAGTTTCGAAAGGAGCTATTTAGGAAATCCTCAGTTTTGTTACCATAGGAATGAAGCTGTAGGATTCAGTGAAAGAACAATTTAAACAGCAGTGTTTAAGTAATTCACTTCAACTTTAATTCTCTGCTCCATCCAAGCTCCTCTTGGCTGTAAAGAAAAAGACTTTAAAAGCTCTCTCCCCTCCTCAGTGCTGCTTAACTCTAGCCCAAATTAGGAGGTACAGCCCTGTTATCTATAGCAGGTCTTAGCAATGTCCCTTCCCACCCACAGAGCACTTCCTCCTCTTCCCAAGTGAAGCAGCTGCAAAGTGCTCCTTGGCTCAGGCAGGGCTCCTCATCTGGTTCTTTTCAGCTGTTTTAAAACAATGTTTATGCAGCTTTTATACAGTAAGAACAGGGTGAATGGAGGAGCACCTAGTGAACTGTACAAGAGCAGGTTGGGACGCTTGTGCCTGGTGAGTTTGCCCATAACTCAGTGTAACTCTGATCTGGGGGAACTCCTGTGTGCCTCCTTCTGAGCTGGTTTGCTCTTCTTTTTCTATTTGAAAGGTTTAGGTCTGTATTAAGTAAAAAGGCAAAACAGGACAGGTGAGTTGATAAGCCATTCTGCTGGTCTTCTCCAGCAGGCAGGAGGAGACAAGGCAAGGAAGGAGAACAGTGAAAAGCTGACACTCACGTTAGCTATTGCCCCCTGTTTGTTTTTTAAACCTTTGAACCGTGAAAACTTGATAAGCAGCAAGAAAGTGGAAAGAAAGAAACACTTTGCTTTCCCTGGATTTAACTCTTTTGTTAAATCTCTTTTGAGATATCTCAAAATCTGAGATATTTCTTTTGGTAGAGATGCTATCACTATTCGGTGAGTACATTTTGAGATATCTCTTTTGGTAGAGATGCTATCACTGTTCAGATTTGTGAGCAGTGTTCTGGTTTCCCACCTCATGTTTGGGAGAGTCTTGGAAGGGACTGCTTTGTAGAACAGGGAGTCTTTCACCCTTAAAACAGATGCCTGGCATTAATGGTGAGACTGGGATGTTCCTCAGCTCTCAGGAACGGTAACAGGTCCAACAGCTTCCGTAGCGCCTGAGGGACAACTTTGGCTCCCCACACGTCCTGAAGCACAACACTTCTTTCTCCACAGCTGCTTTGACTCAGTGACCCAAGGTCTGGGTCAGGCAGTGGGAGAGGAGCCTCTCCAGGCTGTTACAAAGCGTGTCTGGAACTCCACAGACGCTGTCAGGTGCTTCAGCCACTTACAGACTAAGAACCTAATGCCTGGCTCTTCCTCAGCAACGAAGATGAGCCAGGAAAGCAAGCCAGTGACCATATTTTGGCATGACTTTCTGGCAATTACAGTGGCCCTATTTATCACCCAAAGTCTCCTTTTCATTGCATGTGTGCTCCAGCATTCTGCCTTGTTCTCTTGCTTCTGGAGTCTGGCTTATCTTCCAGCTGTCTGGCCAAGTCTGCTCCAGTAAGCTCTGACCACAGGATCCTGTCCCCACAACACATGACAAACTGGTCACAGGGATAGGGCATGATGTGGTAACACTGGAAAACACACCATCAACACTATTCTAGCAGGGTACTGCCCACCAGACCCAGCTATCTGGAGGCTGCTTTGTGTCCAGCTCTGTTTCTAGTAAAGGTGTAACAAACAGCACTTCCACAGCTCCCACTGGTGTTACTGTTGGCCACAGGGAAATAGGTATTTTCAGACACCACCCCCCTCACACACACACACACTTACTTCTCTGTAGTTGGCCAAGCTGTTGAAACTGGATCCTTTTATGGGAATGTACAAGAGGGGTTTTCATAAGCAAGCTGGAGATTCTGGAAGGCACAGTTGCTGCTCTGTTCAGGTAGCTGATAGTGCTCTATGGCCCTTCTACCCCATTAAATTCACCCTCTTGTGCTGCCCACTTATTTGTGCCTTAATTTCCACACAGACTGGCAAAAATGGTCACAGTCAAAAGAGGGGACCTCATTCATATTTTATGTAATATTTCCTTGCATCTCAAAGGGAAAAAAAAAGGAGAGAGGAGGAATACTTCGAAGGACTAGGATGTTTTTATTGGCTTTCTGTTTCTTCTGACTCCCACCCAGTTCCAGGACTACATAAATAACACTTATTTATACTATCCTAGTATATATTAGTCTACAAAAAGGATGCAATAGGTAAAAAAGGCTTTTGTTGATCCTGTGCTGGTGTAGCATTTTAACAGAGCACTTCAAAGGTAGTTTAGTTTTGTATTTTTTAAATATAAGCTCTCAAACTATTAAGAATACCAGAGAGAGGGGACTCTTTTAGTGTTTCAGTTTTCCTGCAAATATTTCAATGTTCTCTTGCCTTATTTTGAATCCAGCCAAAAGACTGGAAAACCACAGAAACCATCAACTGAATGTAAGATAAACCAAAAGGGGAACCACTGAAGTTGCAAAACTTAGGTAGGACAGTGAAATATGAATACAAAAGAGGGGATGGGGTAAGGGCAGCAGGGAAGAAGGAAGAGTTTAAACTTATCCCAGTATATTATCAGCATTCCCTTGGGCATTCTATTCAAAAAGGTGGAATTTAATCTGCATTGCCTTTGAATAAGCAGTATAATCTCTAGGAACTTCTGCCTCACACATGCCTTTTGTCCTGATAGCTGACAGAACTACTTCACTGATAGTGCTCTGCTAAAATACCTTCAGGGTAAATGTGCTTTTATAAACAACCCATTCCCAAGTTACTGAAACTGTAATGCATTTATAGGACAGAACCTTGGCATGTGTAATATAAAAGTCACTTAAGGGAACTGGAGCTGGTTGATGGCAGCTGAGTCTGGCTTAATGCTCTTACCAGGACATCCTATCTCCTGCCTTCTCTTGTGCAGGATTTTTTTCTAAAAGAAACAGTATCTTACAGTTCCCAAACTGCCACAGAGCATGATGAGGCTCAGTCTCCTCATTTCCTCATTCCTGTGGTGCAAGGACTTGTTAGAGTGGCCATGGAGCTGTCAAGTTAATGCAACACCCCTGAACTACCCGAGAGAGATTGCAAGCCTCACACTCTGCTCCTCATCTCACCAGAGGAAAGGCTGTCTGTAGAAATGGATTTTTAACATTTATGCCTCCCCCTTGTGTCTCTACCATATGAACTCATCAGACTATGTTTATTTCTCAAAAGATCTCTGCAAATGCAAACGTTACACATGGTGCTGCCTTAGATTGCTGGTAAACATGTAAATCCAGGAGAGCTTTGAGAACAAAACTTATTTGAGTTGCTGAGTCTAAAATCTCCTGTGGAAATCAGCCAGAATTACAACTGTTACAGAAGTCATCTAATATTTAACAGAGGATAGGGAGCATAATATTCCCTGCCTTCATTGAGCACAAGCTAAGAAGAGACAAATTGAATATTACTAATTCTGTTCCACCAGAAATGAATAATGTTGCCACTCATGTCATGAGAAGTGGGTTTGATTTGGGTTGGAAAGTTTGTTTTGGTGTTGTTTATTGTAAGGCTTTTTCTTAAAAAGTGATAAAAGTACTTTTATTTGATAGAACCTAGAGAAAATAGCATGAAAAGCCAAGGCAGAGAGAATTCCTGGCCTGATCCCACCCTCCCTGACAAGAAGGTCAGAGGTGTCCTTTTTTATGAAGAGTTTATCTGCACAGAGGGAGCAAAAAAGTTACCCAAAGACAAGCAGAAGAAAAAAAATCAGAAGTCAAACGTACCTGACTTGCCCACACCAGCTCGGCCGAAGATGGCCAACTTCACCTCTGCACTCTTGGCCATGCTGGAAGGAACGCAGTGGTGGCAAACTCACTCAATCATCAAAAGTGAAGCAGAAGAACTGCTCCCAGCTCCTGCCTTCAGCTTCACCGTGTCATTGTGACGTCAATGCAGAGCCTGGGGAAGAACACCACAAGGATGGAACTGCAAGGAGCCAGGCTCTCCCCTTCCCCTGCCCACCCCCCTCCTTTTTTTCTTCTTTCTAAATAATCATAATTGGTGCTATGTTCCTGCTTTAAGCACTGCAGTAACACCACTGACACATCTGGCACTCTTTGTGCAGAACCTACCTTCAGCTTTCTGGCTATTGCTTCGCTTCACACTGGCACTGTAAGATTGCAAAAGGTATTTAACAACCCCAAGCACCTGCCTTGCAAGGCTCCTAATTATTTATTTCTTCCTTTCTCTTTCAGCTGAAATTGCATGTATTTACTGTGTTTGAATCATATGCAGGGAATTATTTTTTGTAGAATATATTTAATAGCTGTGAGCTCTCACTAGTAGTGCCTGCAGATAGTTATTCTTTCCTTGAGCCCTCCAGCTCCAAAAAGGTTTTAATTACTCAGCAGCAGTTGCCTAAAACCCTCTAAGCACTTGTACCTTATTCACTGCCCTAAACAAATCCATACCCAGAAAGTTCTCTAGCGCTCCTTTTTAAGCTGCCTCAGCTCATACGTAAACATTCAGCAAAGCACGGGGTTGGCAGAAGGATGCCAGAGTTTCTGGTACTGCACTTTGAGCTTGGGAATTATCTATGGTCACAGTTTTGCTGCATGACCTTGATTTTGCTAACCTGGACAGTGAAATTCATAACCATATCTGTCATTGTAGAATGCTTTAAGATCGTCAGTGAAAACACGGCAATCGTGATGATGATGATCCTCAGCCCTGACTAAAACGTCAAATACTCGGTCTCCCCTTAAAGCAGGGTAGAACTTTATGTGTGAGTGCAACCAGTGACGGGTCTGCTGCTGAGCTGAAGTACCCGCTTTAGCCATGAATTCTAACAGTGGCGTAGGATGCTTCCCATGTCAGCACTCCTCGCTCTAAAGCAAAATGCATTTCTAATATGTTATTTGGGGGAAAAAAAAAAAAAAAAAAAGCCGAAGACTTTTTCCTATACAAAAACGCTTGTAAAAAGAAAAAGTAAAGACACCTTACATCGAGAAGGGTCCCGATTAATCTCTGACGTCTAAATGCTCCTGATTCCTTTTGCTTGAGAGTATCAGACCACTCTCAGCCTGCACGGACAGTCAGAGGCACGAACTGTTTCAGGACGTGGCGGAACG
>VXBC01011968.1:496173-590562 GCA_013399945.1 Ploceus nigricollis
CTCCGCAGCGCCCGCCGCGCCCGCGGAGCTGCCGCGCCACCTGCGGGCCGCCGGGCGCAGCCAGCACCGAGCGGGAGCGATGCGGACAGGGAGGGATGCGGAGCGGGGGATGCGCAGCCGAGCGGGAGGGACGCAGAGCGGCAGAGCTGCGGAGAGGGAGGAAAGGACGCAAAGGGCGGCCGAGGTGGCTCCGTCCCGGAGCGTAACCCGTGCCCGAGAGGAAGGGACACAGCCCTGTAATTCGGCGGTGCCGCAGCCTTTAATTATGTGGGACAGCTGCTGTTCACTTGCATGGATTCTGGGTAAGCGCTTGCTAGCGGGTCCGGCCAAGGCTGCCCTGTCACTACAGGACACTGCCCCGCAGTTTATTTTAACATCTTGTGCTCTCTCTCCTTCTCTCTCTCGCTCCCTCAGTGCTGCTGACCAGTACCGGCCTGTGCCACCCTGTGCAAAGCCAGTCTCACCCGTCCCCACACGTGTGACAGCAAAGTGACAGCAGGGCTGCTGCCCCATCAGACTGCTTTCCAACTTTTTACTCAGCTTTTCCTCCCGACTTCCGCACCTGGCTTATGGCAAAAGAAAGTGTTGTTATTTCAATTTGCAAATGGGCAGAACGAATCATGCAAATACATCAGCCTCTGCAAGAGGTTCGTGTCAGAGCCAGGGATCAAGGTCTGAAATGATAGGGCTGAATTCACCAGACAGCTCTTACTTCCTTGTTTATTAAACTATCCAGTAATATAAAGATGCATTAGTAACAGATGTGAACCAGAGTTGGAAAGCACTTAGAGTTCAGTGGATGTTCCTTCTCTGTTTCTGTTCCAACTCAGATCTGAATGAGATACCAGATGAGTAAAAGAAAAAGCTCTCTCACTGTCTTCCTTCATGCAAAATTAAATAAAACTTGGATTGGAAAAGATCTTCCATGGTCCAAGTCTTTCTATGGGAGCAAGATAAGTGTTTAGGGGGCAGGGTGGCAGTCCTGAGGAGAAATGAGAACCTAATTCCCTCTAAGAAGTGCCTGTTGGAGGCACTCAGGAGCAGATCTCAAAACAGTTGCACTGCAGATCATGGAAAGGCAAAAAAAATTCGAATGCAGCTATGAAAAGCAGTAGTGTGGTTTATGCTTTACTTCTTAAAAGCAAAGGCTTTAAGCCTTCTCTCACTGCTTGGTTTGCATAATTTAGAGGGATTAGCTTTTCCCACCCTCCTAAGAGAGCAACTAATGTGTATTTTGCATCTGGGGAAATGTGTGTTGGTCTCGAGGCCTGACATTCGTTTTGTGTCTATGGAATTCACCCTGCATGGGGCTGTCAAATTAAATACGATAAGTGGCTTTTCCAAAACAGCAGATAATTTATTGGGCATTCAAATCCCAGTGGCTGTGCAGTCAGCTTGTGCTGAAGTCTCTTATTGGTGAAGAATTCAGTAAACACTAATCATGGACACAGGCAAAGTTTTCAGAGGGTTGAGACCCAAGACTGGTCCAGGAGTGCTCCAGTTGCTGTTTGTTTTCTGTGTACTCACTGTGTTTCATAATGCTGATGAGGTTTTGGGGGGTTTTTTTCTACCCAAAATGGATTTTGAGAGCCTTAGTCTTTCATCCTGTGGTTCAAGGGCCACCTTGCTTTGTCATAAGCAATGGTTTTTTTGGTTGTAGTGGCTGACATAGTGTATTTTCTCCATGGTTTTGCCATCTGTGCTGATCAAAAAATGTTACCCTGGCACCAGTGTTGAGATCAACGAGTGAAGTCCATCATGTGGCTGAAGGATGGGGCAGGTTCCTTTTCTGCCTTTCCATTTGATGAAAATTTGAGAGAAGGGAAGCAATGCTGGGGTCTGATCCCTGATGGTCTGTGTGCTGTCAGTCTGAATTCAGCCTCATCCAGCAGAAAATGTGGAGAACACCCTTTCCCATCCATCAGAGCCAAGTGTCTTAGATTTCTCCCTTCTGCCTCTTGGTGAGTTTCATATAGTGTTTCACAGCTTAATTAATCTTTGAAAATAGCATTTTGGTATATTTAAATATATTATTCTTGTTTTACCAGGGGGAAGAGTAATCCCAGCACAAGAAGATAGCTGTCTTGTGGGAATTACTGGCTGAAATGAAGTGTACTCCTCTTGGTACACTCCTTTTCTGCAGCTGTGGGGGATATATCTAGTTTAGCTCCCTGTTATCCAGACCTGACTGCACCCCTTTTTACCTAGGAAGATGACACCAGTGGTCCACAACAAGAATTTTGGTTTATTTTCTGTCTACCCTGTTGTCAGAGCTCTGGACTGCAATCTGAGCTTTGGACTACCCTTCTTCACCAGAAACTTTGATGGCTGAGGAGCAGATAATGAAATAGGAGTGTGAACAGCTTGAAATGCCAATGAAGCCACATGTTCTTAAGTCAAAACAGAATGCTGTTTCAGGATTGATTAGCAGAGGTCCATCCAAGCAGTTACAGTTGACAGAAGCATTTTAGAAAGACTCACAGTTTCAAGTACCACTAAACAATACTCTATGGGCTTAAAAAGATGTATCCAGGTGCTACCAAAGTCCAGAGAGTTCCTTCTGCCTGGTCTGGAGGTGCTACTTTTTTAATGCCAAGCACTTCTATTGGCTTATTTTTTCATCCTGGATGCTTCTGGTGTGTTTTCTGAAGGTGTCTTTTTTTGTAAAAGCCAATGGCTTTTGATTCCTGAAAGGTGGCAGAGAGGACTGGTGTGACACTGCAGGCCTGGGAGCTAACACGTGAAGAAGACATGAGCAGGAAAGGAGCTGAGGTTGTGGGGTGTTGGTTTTTTGGTGTTGTTGTTTGGGTTTTTTTTCCTTTTGAAGCTGGGAATCCCATTATAGATGGCAATTTTGTAGGTTTCAACAACTTCCAAAATGAGATTTGGGGTTTGTTGAGATTCACGAGAGATGAAAAACAAGACAAGGCTTTCAGAAGGTCATTTAGGAGTCTCTGAATCCTGTGGAACTCAGTGGCATTTCCTCTCCTGAGCACCTCTGTGCAACTCAGTCCAAGTGTCTACAAAGTGTAGAGCAGATCATGCCACAGGTGGCATGGATGAGAGAGCAGACTCCTCTGGGACAATTCCTGCAGTAAGGAACTGAACTCAGGGCTGCTGTCTTGGCTGCTGTTGTAGAGAACAGCCCAGATCTGCCATGAGGATTGGTCTAGAACAGAGCACATCTGGTCAGAGCTGGCGTTAAAAAGCAGATCAGTGACTTGGTTTATTTGTCACCCTTCCTTCAAGCCCTTCTGCTGGGAGCTGAGATGATGCTTGGTAACTAGTAGAAAAACTACCAAATAAATAGCATGTTAACACTTTGTTTGCAGCTATTACTAAAGGTTCACTGGGAAGGATTCATATTGTTTTCTTAAGTTTCAGAGAATATCTTCCAAACGTTTTTGTGTTGGCTCTCAGCAATATGCATAAATCTGCTCAGTTACAGTAATCTAGCACAGTGAAAAATATTGCAATTTTGTCATTAAATTATGGATAAACTTTGCTGTTAGTTTGGCTTGTAGTCAATGTGTAATATTGCTGGTTTAAATTAATACATTTTCTCATATTTTCCCTGGTAGCTTATGAAATGCTGATTTTATAGTTATGGGTTTTCTTGAGTGTAAGGATTTATAACTTCTTTTCTGCTCCACTTTTTCCTCAATATATAGAAGAAAAATCAAATACGCAATGCAGGCTTTGTTCTTTAGAAGTGTTTCTTTCTAACGGAATAAATAAGACCACAATCCTGCAAGTATTTATTTTTGTTTAACCTTACATGGACAGGCTTAAGGGAGTGGCCAGAGGAGGTACACTTGAAGGTGCTCTGTGGAGCCACCTGCAGAACCCAGGCTTCAACATTTTGTCCTGTTTGGCTCTGTGAGGTGCCGAAACGGGGCACAGGAGATGAACATGGGATGCTCTTGACAGCACAGTGTGGATCTCACACGTGCAAATGCCTCTGTCCTAATGCAGACCTTCAGTCTCAGCAGGCATTTGGCACATTTGTGCAGAGAAAGAAATACACAGCTCGAGTTTCTTGCAGTAGCAAGATTTTTATCAGGTATATTTAACAGTGATGCATGAGCAAAGCTGAGAGGCACAGCCCAGTAGCAGCTACTGCCAAGCAGAGGAGAGAGGTATCAGCCCATGTTTTATAACACATGGCCAGCAGACACACTTCATATTGCCCGAGTTAAAACTCTGCTAACCTCTGCTTCTTCTCACCATTGAATAGGTTGTGTCCTGAGAGTCTGTCCTTAAAAATGGGCAAGCTGAGAGTCCACACCCATGGCCATACAGCTGTGACAGCTCTGATCCCATCACAGCTTGGTATGTTGTTATTTGGTTTGCTTTTTGTTTAGGGTTTGCTCTTCTGGTGTTGTTATTTCTCCCTCCACCCTTTGATCACAGAGAGATTGTTTAATAGGTTTTCGTTAATGTAAATTTAATTGCTGTATTATCAAAAAGAAAGCAGGGTGTCTATAACTCTCTTCCACATATCTTGTAATTATTAAATATGTAAGTTTTATAAATTACTTATGTATATTACTTATATACTTTATAAATTACTTACTGTAAATATCTACTGTATCTACTGTGAATATCTGTAAATATCTACTTACTGAACAAGTTCAGTTTCTGCACCAAAGTAAATTTGAATTAAAAATTAAATCACCTACAAAATAGTCTGCAAATGGGCTAGAACTCTTCTCCTAGAGAGATTTGTGTATGGTTTTAATAAAGTACACTTCTAGAATTAAAACCCACTGGTAACAAACGCAACAAATTTTGCAACAAATGTGCAATCCCAGACTTTATTAATGAATGAGTTACACTGGTGTGTCATCCTAATTTCTTACAGATGTGTTCATGTTCTTTGAAAGTACCAGTGGAAATTGTCATAAATTCATTTGCTGTTCACATTAATGAATGCTAGCCCTTATTCTTCCTCAGTGGTATTATGATTGCAATCTGGATTGCTGTAGGGACCCCACTGTAATTCATCATTGCTTCAGCATTCAAATTCTCTGGTGGAACCAGATATTGGTGTCGACAACATCTGGAGTTTTATGTCTCTCATCTTTTTTCTACCTCCTTCCTTCTGTTTAATCAAGGGAATGGGAAGGGGAAATTGCTGCCGTTGTTAATGTCTTCAAGACCCTGAGTGATTGCTGGGAGTTTGGAGCACCTAGGAGGGAGGGGACACAGGTCTGTCCCAGGAGGTGAGACTGAGGAGCAGCTGCTTACAGCTCACTGCAGTGCCAGTCATGGCAGGCCTGGAGAGGCAGGAGGGCACTTTTCCATCTTCTATTCTGAATCCAAGCAGTGGCTTTGACCACTGGGGATGCCCTTTCACAGAAGAGTGTCATGGCAAGCATATTCCCTGTTTCCTTCACTGGGGCCATTTCATGTTCTGTAAAACAGTGCTGTGCTTGTATCAAGGGGAGACATAGGTGGATGTGGATTTTAAATAGGAATCTTTATCTATGCCTGATCAGATCCCGACTTCTTTCCTACCCAAATCCGTCAGATGCAAGTCCACTCTCAGGGCCAGGCTTTAAATGAGCTCAGGAATGCACTGCCAGGTAAATCTTGAGTGTGGGGTGCTCCTTAGCTTAGAGTGGGTCTGCCTGTCTGTACAGTGTGTGACAATACACTGCTTTGTGGGTGTGTGACCTTGGCCCAAGAGACACTTTGATGTTTATATAAATTCTCCAGAGATGTGCTTTCCCCTGTCCTGTCTGTTGTGCTTGGGAGGGGCTCACATAAAGATAATTCATCACCCTCCTTCGAGTCTAGCCCTTAAAATTCCTCCTTGCCATAAGACCTAACATCAACTTGATAAATATTTGTCTGCAAATATATTATGACCACTGCCTATTGTGCTAAGGAATATTTTGCAATCTTTGTCCTTCTCCATCTATCCAAATGCACCAGTTGTCTTCCAGGGCTGGGAGTGTGTTGTGGTGGGGAACCAACCTTTGTGCAGCCAAGTGCAGCTGGAATGGCCTCTGTGCAATTCACGTCTCTGGGATGGTGACACTTCTTCTAAACACCCCAAAGGAAAAATAGTAAGTGCACTTTTCAGTCAAGGACTGGATGATCTGCTGTCCATGAGTCTTGCAAACTCAAATCTGATTCACTGTTGGGGGCTAAATTATTTCTTCTCTCCTCCCGTGTGTGCTTGGATGATGTAATTTTGCCTTAAAGTGTATTCCTTCTCTTTGGTGCTGTTTTGGAGAATGATACACTGGGATTTATATTGCCACTTTTCTCCACAATTTTTTCTAAAAGAAAAAACCCAACCAACTATTGGAATGCTTGACATGTTAGTGTCATCCAAATATTTTCTTAGAACTATCCCTGAATTTATTATGTGTAATGTGATCAAGGAATTTAGGAGCCTCAGACTCCTCTCTGTCCAGGGCACAGCTGGTGAAGGTAATCAGCTCTTCCAGCATCAGGAAAGAGCTGTAGCTGGTAACAGATGCTGAGCATTTCTGTGCTGCTCTGTGACTGTAGGACACGAGGTGATGGTGCTGGTGGATCATCCATCCTCATCTGGAAATCATTATTGCTGATTAGTCTAGCTTTTGGGTACTAATTACTGTTACCATATTCCCTGTCAAAGTTTCTGGGAACTGCTTTCTGAGACTTTGTGTGTGCACTGGAAGTTTGAGGCATTAACAAAGACCTTTAGGCACCATTTGTAAATGAAGGATTCATAAACTAACATAAAAGTTTCTTAGGACAGAATAAGACAAGCAGTCAGAGCTTCCCTCTAATGAAAAGGAAGAAATTGTTAAAAAATTGATGTTAGAAGCCCAAATTTCCCAGCATGTTATCCTGTAGATAGCCCTGAAAGGACCTACTTTAAAAAGTAACTAGTAATGCCAGATTTTCAGTCTTTTAAGCACAATTTAAATTTCTATGGACTCCCTGCTCAACAGATGGCACTTGAAGGATTCAATAAAAAGCAGTAATTAAAACTGCAGGAAAAAAAACCCTACGATTAAGTCTCTAGTCCTTTACCCAGGGTTTCCATCTTCATATAAACACAAAACCCATGGAAAACAGTGTAACATTTTTATGGAGATTAACTAAATAAGCAGTTTATTTAAACTGTTCATTATTTCAGTATCCACTGATGGTAAGATTGCAGGAACACAATGAAGTGTACTCCTTAAGAAACACTATTCTCTAATGCCTGTGCTATACCCTTAATTAGTAGGGTATCATCCATAATAAAATGTATTTTAAAAATTCATTAAATGTTTTGGGATGTAGTTGGAAAAAAGATTAAAAGAATAAATGTTCCATTTCAAAATAGAGGTAAAACCTAAAATTAGTTGAATTTATTTTTTGTTTTGTCTTCAGTTAGAAATATAAATTCTACAGGAAACTTATAATTTAGAACAATGAATATAGCTGCCATATTCTTGCATGGTTATAGAATATGCTGTCCAATGGTACATTGTTTTTTTCATTTGTTACTTGAATGTTCTGTCTCAGGAATGAAATAGCACTTTTTCTCCAGTCACACAAGATTGCAGTTCAGCCTTTTAATGCATACAGGTGCAGAGCAAATGGGCACTGGGAAGGAATATATCAAATGAAATAGCTTAGTTATAAGAATTTTATAATATTTTGGCTGGTGTGGATGAAATTTATTGCAAACTGTGAAATCCTAAACAAAAAAGACCAGTACCTTTTCCACAGTCAAATGAGTTTTGTTTATATATTCATTTCCATCTGGTAAAGGACAGAGTTTATCTGAAGAATATCCTTGTAGAAAAGGATGAAAGAGTAAGACTTTTCTGTTGTTTTCCAGACTGAAACACCAAAACAGCAGGTCACTGCTGGCCTTGGGCCAAAATAAGGAGATACACAAGGGATAGCTCTTTTTGGTGAGGTAGCACTGGTGAATAGAGCAGAAATGGTTCCAGATATTACTACTAACAAAATTTCATCCATTGCTAACACAAAAATCTTGGTAAAAAAGTGTTGAAAGGTATTTGCATTCCAAATTTTTTGATGTATGTTTAGGAAGTCTTTAAGAGGTCATGATATTAATGAAGAATTCTTGAGCGCATTTTCTGAGTTCTCTGTTGCTTTTGAGAACATCAACTCTTGCCTAAAAGTACAGTTAATTGGATCAGTATTCATCTTGTGAGTGGTTTAATGAATGGATGTGGAATCTGACATCTCTAATAGGAGGCTGATGCTCAGATTCAGTATTTTGTAAATACTGGATCTGTGTTGGAGGTTTCCAACAGGCAGCCAAACTGGGGGGCCCCATCCCATCCATCCTGCCTGTGGGGTGGATGTGGGTCTGTGTCCAGGATGCTTTATGTTGTTTCCTCTCCTGATTCAGTCAGCAAATAGGCTGAGAGGCCAGCCTGAGTACAACAAGATCAGAATGTGGAGAATGTTTGTAACTGGTGTCCCCACGCTGGGTGTGACTGCTCAGAGTGTCCTGTTCAAAACAGCCAGGGCTGGCTGGGTTATTTCATTTACCTTTCAAAGCCATTTAATGCACATCCACTCCAAGCTGCTGATCTAATTTTCTGCAGTCCATGGAGTTACTTCTAACTTCATCTTCTCTGTCTCTGAAGGCATCTTAGAGGCCCCGGTGTTTCAGTTAAACCTAACAATTTGCTGCTGACATAATCTGCTTCCAACAACCCCTCTCACCCAGCTGGAGACTGGTCACAGGCATCCTACCTCTGCTTAGAGTCAAAGTCACCAATTTTGGTGAGATGCATTGAGTTTAACACACTCCTCCTTTTTTTTTTTTTTTTTTTTCCTCCCATTGGCTGTGAAGTGATTTTAGTTAAGTAGCAGACATGGAACCATTTACTACTGATCAAATGAGTCCTATTTCCAACTGAAGTATTGAAGGTTTCATTCTCAAGGTCCATCCCTATTTCCCAACAAGTGACTGTCCTGCAGCTGGAGGTGTGGGACTCCCCTCCAAGATTTCAAAATTTGGCATTCCTATTCTCTGTGGTGTAACCTACCAGGAAAGTTTGTGGCTTTCATTCTTGTTTTTACAGAAGATCAGAAAGCTATTAAAATTGCATATATTATTATTGAAATCTTGTATGCACTTTTGCTCTATGGATAATTTTTTGCCCTCCAGACCTGAACAGAAGCATTCTGAAAAGCTTCATACGTGTCACTCCTAAGAGTTTTTCACTCAACAATCTCGACTCCTGGTTTTGTCTTCCTCCCACTTTTACAGCTAAGACCTTTTACAACCACTTTAATTGTGAACTATGGTCTGTCTGGCTTTATTATAAGATCTGAGGCAATCACCATCATCACCTGCAGCTAAATAAAGGGCTTGATTGCACTTTCTCTTGAGTCTGAATGGGGCAGACAGCTTGGCTTTGAGGAGGTCCACTGTTATCCCCCTGACAACCACAACCCTTTCACTGAAATGACCATCCCCAGAGGCACACAGCTATTTAACACGGGGCTCAGGGTGGCACCTCTTAAAAGGCACAAGCTGGATTTAGAAATTTGAATTACTAGGCTGACTTTCAAGTAAAACAGAGATAAAGACCCTTTTAGGTTTTCAAGGCATGCCATGTTAAGGCAGGCAGCGTGTGCACTCCATGACCCTGTGCCATCTGCATCATTAAGCCACCTTCTTCCATGATTTATGGAAATCTTACAAGCACCAAAACTCTGCTAACTATCCAGCCAAACTAAAAATAACCTCTGAAAATAATCCAGTGGAAAAATGTTTGCCTTCAAGAGAGAAAGCAATTTATTCTTTACAACCCTTCTACTGTGTTAAAACTCTGATTAAGTTTCTGGTTACTAATGGTACCAAGAAATTTAAAGCTACTAATTGCTTGCAAGCTTCTTCTGAATGATAATTAGAGAAACCTGGTGTAGGTGCTGGTTTGAGTATTAAAATGCTGTTAGATTAATGTTATGGAAGAAACATAGCTCTCAAGATTAGACTGTTTATGCATTGAAATATCCCTAATAGGGTGCAAATTTATCTTTCATTTGTACCAAGTGTTGAACACTCATCCTATATTTTGAAGTATTTTCGTGATTTTGTTAATTTTTCACATGACTAATTGGAAGGGTGTGTTAAGAGATCAAAAATCTGCAGAGCTAAACTATCACTAGCAGCAGGACTGTTCATTAAATCCTGCTTTCCATGTATTCCAGCTGGAAAAGACACATTTTAACTACCCTGGAAACAACCAAAAACTGGGGACGTGGTTTCATATTGTTGGAGGGCTTTCATTTAAGGAAAGGAGACTCATCTGAGTGCTGCTGTGTTGCCAGTGGAGAAAAGGGAGGAGTCCTGCAGGTAACTCAGGACACCTGCAGAGCCTGGTTTCTGGTTAACAGCAGCAAATCCTGATCTCTGCTTATAAAGGGAGCAAAGATGTTTAGCCTCCTTATGTAATTTGGGATTAATGCCTTTGCCTGTTAGGACTCATAACTCCCTCAGGTGTCTTCCCACCCCTGTGGCAGGTAAGGAGATGGTATTTAGGGATGCTGACTTGTAGAAACATTTATTAATAGCTACATCAACCACAAATTGTTGTTACACATGAGCTCTGAATTTATTGGGAAAGGTTTATTGAGTGCTCTGCGTGGTGTAAGGCTTTGAAATGTGAGAACCAGTCAGTTTCTGGCACAGGGAGGAAACTTCTAGAAAGGGACCTTATCAAAACTCTTGGAATATTTTTATTTAATGCATAGGAGAAACAGAACGACAACAACAAAAAAAAACCTACCCAAAAATAGACCATTCTTTGTAATGTGTTGGGTTTCAAACTGCTGAGACAGTAGAATAGCACTGCAGCTCTGTAGCCAAATCATAATAAGAAATGTTTTATCTCTGTTGTGTAGGACAGTGACACTGCCTGAGTGAGCATTTCCAAAAAGAAGCAGGTGGAGAATCTTCAGATCCTATAGTTGCCCAGTTTAACACTTGAATTCTGAACAGCTTTACCAATTAATTGGGAATATCTGAAAAAAGTGCTGGAAACATTTGTTTACACTAGGGTTTGAGTGATTGGGTTTGAATTATACTTACTAAAGATATCTCTGTTTGCTCTCGTTCTCAGACAGCAACTTTTACATTTAAGCACCACCTTTAAAACCAGGGTCCTGTGCAAGGATGACAACCTAATTTATGAGATATTCCACATCATGTGGTGTCCTCATGCCCCTGAACACACTGGAACTTGCCTGACCCTGAGGCTCAGCAGGGTTGGACCTCTAAAGTCAGCACTGGGTGCTGCAGGCTTCTTCCCCTTGGCATAAAGGGGAAAAATACCATCCTGAGGACAATCAGACCTTGGAAAGGACTCTGATCCTGCAAACTTCTAACACCCAGCTGAAGAAGCTGTGGGCAGACAGGTCTGCATTCAGTGCTGAGCCTGCTTCTAGCAGGAGGCTGAGCTATAGGATCTGCTGAGGTGGCATCCAACCTGAATTATTCTAGGATTCTGTGGTCTGTGCTTGAATTTTGTGTATTTCGATGCCTTTATGTAATTCTTTTTTATGAAGTGGCATGCTTACATGAGTTGACTGTAATGACAATATTCAGTAATTATGGTAATTGTGTCATGCTTTCTGGCAGCAATAGACAAAAACATTTTTTATAGATTCCTGAAGATAGCACTTATTGCCATAAGGCCTACTTTGTTTATGCATAGGAAAATTTTTCCACCAGTTGCTAATGACAGACTAAGATAATGGCCTATAAATGGAGAAAAAATAATTAAAATAATTGCAGCATAGTTACTTAGAATAAAAGCCTTTTAAAAAATTTTACTCTTTAAAAATGTCTAAAACCAGGGGTGTATTTGTTACAGAAGAAGAGTAGGCTGGAGTAGAAACTACACAATTCAGATATCACATAAAAGTTTTGCTTTCCAACATTCACCCACTTGTTGAGTCATGTTGAGCTTAAAGCTTCTTGCTTATGTAACAATATTTTCATTTTTCTTTCAGATGGAAGAACAATTGCTGCTATTTTAAAAGGATGTGTTTTTGGTTTTGGCCACTGATCCTTCAAAACAGGTAATTACTCAAATGCATCCCAAGTTGTCCATTTCTCCATTGCTGAAAAATAACTAATTCATTGTTCCTGTGGCTGTTCTGAAGACCTGAATGGCAGAATTGAAGGCTTTGAAAATGTGGAGAGTCCAATGTTTTTAAAAGATTAGAAAAAGTATACTTTTTTACATTGCAGAAAGGATTGACTGTTGCAGTTTTGAAATTCCTCAACAACAGCAATGACAGGGAGACTCTTTCAGTGGCTGAATATAAATGAATATTTTTTACATTTTTGTAATGCAAAAATAGATTTTATGCGTGTTGAAGGTTGAGATAATACATTTATTGGAATTACAGGTAAATCATGGCAAAGTGGAAAAAAATGGAAGGCAGTTTTATTCAGTGATAGAATTTATCTCTCCAATATTTCTTGGTTTGACTTTTACTGGGTAGAATCAACGTCCGTTACAAAAATGAATGAACTGTGTTTTGTCCTCTCTGAAAAACCTCAACTTTAAGGAAACTTTTTAAGGTTAAGGCTTGACCAAGGAAGAACTATCTGAGAAGTTCTGTGTTCCAAAGTGCCAGCAGTGTGTGAGTGCATCAGTTTAGTAGTCCCTTCTTTGTTGTAAACTCATGCTCACTCCTACCTTCAATGAAACAGCACAAAACTCTTATATATCCAAGCTCAGACAGACTGCAGAAATGTACTGAAAATGGGTTCTCTGAAGTGTCAGAGTATTTCTAGTTCTATGACTTCATAACCCATGGGATTTCTGGCTTTTCTTTACTTCATCTTGTTAAGCATGAGCACATGGTATTTTCTCTCCATGGGATCCTTGCGTGGGCCTGGGAGTTCTTGCTGCATGGAGATTTTCCCCTGCACAAGCTGCAGGTCTTGTATGAAGCAGTACTGAGGAAGGTGATTATCTGTGCCTCCCAATATCTCCTGTGCAGCTCAGAAAAGCTGCAGAAATAAGGGAGAGGCTCCCACTGTGTCATCCCAGAGCATGTGGGGAAGGGGGGGAGTGTGAGCACACACACACACAGGCTGGGCTTGAAGTCAGATGTGATGAATTCTGGCCTGGATTTGAGAAAGGGAAGGGATGTGGGCACACACACACAGAGGTTGGGTTTGATGACAGACTGAATTTTGACCTGGATTCAGGTATTTTACAGCTGTGCTGCTCCTTAGAGCTACAGCTAGAGCTCACTTTGGCAAGGAATGTGAAATGCAGTCCTGGAGCTGTGGTCTTTGCCAATAGGCAAGTTTTGCTGGTTACTTAGAGCCTTAATTAGTCCTAAAGGCTTCAGGAGCCAGTTGTTGGGAGGAAGGTGCTCCTTAGGTGGATTATCTGAAACATTGTCCTTCAGGGTGAGGCTTGGTGGAAAAGGCTGAGTTCCAGGGGGAAAATAATAATTTGCATCTTATGATTAAGGAATGTATCACTGAAGGTGAATTATGGAGGCTTTTGGGTAGATTAAACCTGGAATTTTGTATTGTGTGTGTTCTTCTTGTGTTCTTTTTTTTAATTAATGTAATGTACTTAAACAGATCCATCCATCACAAGATGGATATTTGATCTGAAACTGTACAGAAGAGACTAAGATTGCAATGCCTTATAAACAGAGAGATAATTCAAGTAGGTGTGGGAACTGCAGCTGCTATGAAAGGCAGCAGCTTTCCTTGTAGGAGTTGCATGCAGTGAAGGGGCCACAACAATGTTCTGTAACATTCACCTATAGGAAGGGACATAAAGACAAACAGATTTTTAATTACAGCACTTAAAAAGACTACTACTAGATTACTACTACTGGAATTTCAGATTTCTAAATATTTTTTTTAATCCATTCTTTAATTTCTGCTTATATTAGGCTACACCCAGACTCCAGAACCTGGGAATAGTCTTTAGGTCCAGATGTATTTTGACACAAGCCAAGGTGAGAGCCCAGCATGCACCAGCAGTAAAAGTCTGCCTTGCTATCCACCAAAAGGCATCTGGGAGCCACCTGGCAGCAACACCAAGGGGATCTTCTCCTATCTCCACCCAGGAATATAAATGTAGGCAGCTTATCTGGGCCCTGCCTCAAGCAGGGACTTGTGCTGGCAGTGGAACTGATCCAATTATTCAGGATAATAACTATTATATATTCAGGATATATTATTATTGTACTGATCTGCAATGAGATGCTCTCAAGATACACCTATTCCCTGACCAGCCCAGCTTGCTTTTCTTGCTGAAGGCTGCCTCACTACATTTCTTAGTTAAAACATACCCTGAAGGAACAGCTGGCACAAGATTGCATTAATATTGGCAATAAAGAATTAACATGCATCTAGCATTGATTTCTGCCAAAGCAGATTTTGTTTGAGGGATCATGTGTGGCAGTCCTTAATTATATTAGATTTAGCCAGAAGCATTCTTTCCTCACAGAAATATGTGCCTAGATACACTTGCTCAATAGCCACCTGGGCTTTTGTTGGGATGGTCAAATAATAATTCTTTGGAAAAGAGCAACTAAGAGCTCCTAATATTGAAGAAAATCAGGATTCATTAATTGTTTAGTACATTTGAAGCAGTTTGTACTTTTAATAAAAATACCAAATATTGAAAATTCTAGCACTTTTACTGAGATGAAAGTAGGAGCAATCTGCTTAGAATGATTTGCCTTAAAGTGAACTTGAACTGGTATTGTTGTTTACTAGATTAGACAAGATGCATTTCAGGTGATAAATAAAGAGTGGAGCTTTTGCCAGATGATTCATTTTCCCTAGATCATGATTGACTTTGAAAGGATTTGCTTGGCTTCTTATGTAGTTTTTCTGTTGCACAGCTTGTCTGAGATGAGCTTTGCCACGAGATGTGATTACTTTCTACTGCTCTGTTTAACTGCAAAAATTGCTGTGAGCTGAAAATCCACTCACATGCTGAAGTTTAGACTGAGCTTTCATCAGAGCTATGGAGAGAAACTCCATGGAAGCCAAGAGATTGCATCACTCATTCTGCATCCTTTTGGCAAGGCAGGGACAGAGCAGATTTTGCCCCTCAACATGCAATAAAATGGTGTCAATGATATTACTCAGAAAATTCTGTCAAATAATTTTAAAGTGAAAAAAACCACAATGAAATTGCATGGGAGTTGAAGTCTAGAGCAATGTGAAGGGCTCACTCTGATATGTTTTGAAATCAATTAGAACAAAGGAAACCAAAATTTTCCAACACCTCACCCACAAAAATGAGAATTTATTCCCTGGCAAGCCACAGATTTCTGCCTCAGCGATTTTTGCCAGAGATGTTGCTAATTTGTTTTTTAAACTTGCTACATCTAAAAATTAATCATCACCCTTAAACATGCAGGCCTCTAAACCTTATTGGAATAATGGATTTTAATTCCCTTGCTCTCTTCCTTGTTTAGACCCTCTTGGTTGATGTTTTTTATCAGGATGAGCTTGTGATTATCTCCTTGGCAAAGACCCTGTGCTTATTTCAGTCTTATCACAAAGAGGATAAAAATTATACTTTGGTACAGTTTTATGCAAGTGTACAGTGGAGAAGAGTTTTTTCCTAGTGACCAGCTGTCTGAAACCAGCAGTGCATAAACACATCCATTGACCCAGATAATCATTTTCCCAGATTTGATTTAAGACACTTCATTGAAGTTATTATGCTCATGTAAAAGAGCAACAATATATGAGTGAGCCAGGCCTTAGGCCTTGATTTTCCTCCAAAAGATGAAAGCAAACGAAGAATTTCAGCGAGCAAAACAATGGGTAAAAAAACTGGAACTGAACCATTTCTGCAGGGAGATTTAGGACTTAATCCTGGGAAGAAAAACCTGCTCTGGCCCTGATCCAAAACAAGTCTTAACTCTAACTCCATCAGCAGTTTCACTGAAGACTAATGTCTGTCCAAGTGCTTTGTGGGCTGGGGGCAGAATATCAGTAATTTGCAAGACTAAGCCCTCAAAGAAATGATCTTGGTCAAGTGATAAGGACTGGTAATGAGCTGAGCTTGCAAGAGGTGGAAGGAGCTGGCTGTGGGCATATCAGTGGGTTGTAAAGTCAAGTGAGGATTAGTACAGAAGTTGGAGCAAAACCTACTGAAAGAAATAGCTTTACTATTATTTAAACATTTTCAACCTTCTCTTTTTTTTTTTTCAATAAAATAATTACAAAATCGGTTTTGAAATAATGCAATGGTTTTGAGAACTAATTTTTTTGTTGTTGTTGTTGTTACAAAAAATTTTTTTTTGTCCTCAAACCTGCTATCCAAATTTGTTAGGTCAAAATTGAGAATCAGAAATCAGGCTTGTTCGAATGCCTCCACCATTGTTCTCTGGTTGTTGCTTTGATTTCTTCTCCAATAAATACCTCTGCTGTTCTGGTTGTTTGATACCACTCTTGTTTTTGCACAGTTCAGTGTGCAAAATGTGTATAAATGGTATATGTAATATATTCCTATTATTTGCTTATATTCCAAATAATAAAACCCCGCATACTGATGCAGCCTCTACCATTAGCCATTTTTTGCAGATTGCTGCTCCTTAAACCAAAATCTTTACTGAACCATTTAAAATAATATTTGTTCCATGGTTCCCACTCTTTTCAGGTAGACAAAAGAGCAGTATTTTGGCTGTGGAGGGAAAAAGGCAGTGTGTGAATGGTGAATTTCTTTTCATAAGGCAAGCATGCCTGTGGGAACATCAGTGAGATGGAAATAGATTGCAGATAACTGCTGGCCCTGAGCGTGGGTTAGGTGAGCTGGGAGAGCAGCCCGGAGCTGGCCACCCTGCCTCCAGGGGTGACACTGAGGACACTGCCTGGGGAGCCTGGATTTGCAGGTGGGTGGCCAGCTCTGCCTGTGGTGTCCCCTCTCCGAGGCCAGGCCGTGTTTCTGCCAAGGCAGCAGACTCAGTGTCCCCCCCAGCCCCGGGACAGAGGTGCTGGCAGAGGCTCCTGGGCTGGAGAGTGACCCTGAGCTGGGCTCTGAGTGTTTCAGTCCTGCAGGGCCACTCATGTCTGGAACTCGCTGTAGGGCTGCTGTGTTTTGGGTTCTGCGTGTTCCCTTTCAAACTGAATGTGATAAAAAAGTTCTTTATAAGGAGCATTTGTGCAAATAACCCAGGAATCCATAGCTCATATGTGGGTCAGAGTTCAGCTTCAATTCTGAGCTCACACTTGCTGGCTTGCAGCGAGCTGGTTTAGATCACCTCATGCCTCCCAAGATTTGCATTAACATCCAGTGTGTGTTTGTTGGTTTTTTAATTTTATTTGCTTGGCTGTTTGTATCTGGGACTGTGGTTTGTACCATTTGAGAGAGGATATTCTCATCCAGACCTAGAGTTTAAATGTAGATTTAATCTGAGCTGTCTGTAGTTACAAACACAAGAGAAACGGGGAGTAAAGAAAGTCACCAAATTTCTCAGTGTTCATGTTCAGTTTCACTTGTATTTGGACAGAGATTTGAAATAGTTTTCAAATTATTTAAACAGAGCATCTCCTTTATGTCTTCAATTTAAACTGGACCTCTTTTTAAACAGATCTTTTTGAAAGTGCTGCTATAAACCAATTATGAATTACTGATGTGGTGCAGGAGTTCCTGATTCAGAATCTATGGCTTATGGTATTTTGCCATTTCCACTGGATGATTTACTGGCTAATCATTTAGATGGTTAAAAGGAAGACAGGAATGAAAGTGACTGCAGATGGTCCCCAAGCTGCTGGAGTGCCACATCCAGATTTCCCAGAGGCTTCCAACTGTTTAAATTCTCATTATGTAAAGTGAGGGGTACCCCAGAATTAACTTTTACTGCGAGCCCCCCACCAAGGCTTTGACCACCCAATGCCTATGAAGAAAACTTCTACAGTATCCTGCCTCATTTTCCTTTATGCCACACTTCATTATATGTGGTAAATTAGCCCTGGATAGCAAAAAAATCAACAGAAGTCCTTTTGCCTACCACCCCACATGGGAATCCTCTAACCTTAATATGGAAGATGTGCTTTTGGAGTTCAACCAAGCTGGTAGTGGTCCTTCTACATTTGCTTGTCCTTAAGAAAATGCAGTTCATGCCCTTTCCCACTGAGTAAATGGTTCTAATTATCTGAATTTTTTTTTTCCCTAGCATTTAATCACTGGCTTCCAAAAAGCCTGGACTTGGAACAGAGTCTTGAAACTCTGCATGACCACAAGAGTTTAGCTCTTATCTGACTTAATCTTGCCCACCTCAGGGATAATTTACAGCTATTTGATCTGTTGAATAAAATACATCCAAGGTCATTGACCTCTAGTCCCACTTGCTCACAGAGGATATTCCAGGGTTGCTTTAGCTCAATTGAGCAATAATATTTTCTAAAAGTAGCCCCAGTGAAACTTGTAGGGCTGGCTACTTGTTTAGGAAAGTCATTTTTACTGTGTGAAAGTAGCAGAGTTGAACTTCTGATAATGCTGCTTCCTTGATAGAGACACTTGCTCTACAGCTGGTAAAAAAGAAAATAAAATAATAAATAAAATAATAAAACCCCCCATCAGAGCCAGTATCATTAACAGCATTCCTAAAAAAGGAAACCTATCTGAAAGGAAAGGAAACTTATCTGAAAATCTGAGGGTTTTTATAGGGCTTAAGAAGACTGAAGGATTCACATGGGTCATCCTACAACTTTTACCTGTTGTTCAGGACGTGGGAAGATGCTCAAGCAAACACTGGGGTACAGTGCTTGCTGTGCTCCAGGAGTGGCTGCCTCCCAGTGCTCTGATGGCTTTGGGCAAACTGGGGTTAATCACAGACTCTGCAGTAAGGGGAAAAGGGGTGGCCTCTTGGGTGTCTAGGTTTGAAATTGCTATTCACCCTGCACAGGTCACAAAAGAGAAAGGTGTTATCTCAGGAAGCAGTCTGGTTTGTTGGTTGGTTGGGGTTTTTTTGTTCCTTTCTGCTGTTAACTGAATGACTTAATATTTTGGGAAAGTTAACTCTGATGGACTTAGGAAGATGAAAGTGCAATTAGGGGTTTTAATCCATCCCCACATCTGAGAAACTGTGTAAAACCAGTGAGAAGGAGCTGTACAGCCACAGTCACATGTGCTCCTTGAGTCTGGTGCTGATAGTGGCTCCTTGGCTGGGACCGTGTGACCTTTTAAAGGCTTGTAATGGAAAGAGGAAGAAATGTCTCCTGACTGTAAAAGCCTAGTTTACCCTTTCAGCCTTTGATAAATTAACTGCTTTGTTAAAGTGACAGTTTACCCTGTTTGAATGCCAACAAAGGCAAAAAAATGTGAGCGTGCCTGCCTGGCATAAAGCGTGGAAGTAAACCACATGCCTCTGTTCACCCCTGGCTCACTGAATCCACAGAAATGCAGGATTTGGAATAGATGTAGGAATGTATTGGATGCAGCATCAAAGCATTGTCTTGATCACCATCATCCATTCACAATCTTGCAGGGTGTAGTAATGCATATTTTCTTGCTTATTCTTAGATTTGTAGCTTGACCCATGAGAATTATTTTAACTCTTGCTGGGATTGGGGGAGCAGACAGGCTGCACTCCAGCTTTGATATATGAGCTGATTAGAGCTTCTGGCAGCCTCCAGGACAGGGTATCTCAGCAGCAAGTTCTCCAGAGGGTTTCTGAGGGTGGGATTACTGTTAAGGTATTTTTCTTGACCACAGTCCTGCTGGTAGTAAAGCGTGTGAAACTAAAGTTCAAATGTTGGCATATTCTCCTGTGGGATAGCAATATTCACGGTGGATAATTTCCATATCTCAAATAAGCTACACAATGATATTTTTTTCAGCTGCTGCACCCAGCTGAAGCATAATCAGTGATTTCTAGTCTAGTTATTAATGCTTCTGTACTACTTTTCCCATGCCCATGCAAATTAATGTCAAAAGAAAAAAAGAAATCATAGAAGCTATGTGATTGTTTTTCTATAAAAACAGATTATCAAGAATTGAGAAATCAGGAATTCCTACCCCCTCAGATGCCTGAATTAGAAGCATAGTCATTTCTCAGCTCTGATACAGCCTTTGTAGAAAGTTTAGCAGCTGAATTTCCTCCAAAAATGCTGATTCTCTCCAATGACAAAAGAAGACTCCTCCTGTGCCTAGATTCTTAAATTCAATACTTAAATTTGGATGGGTTTAGTTATCCCCCTCACAACTGCTGGCACCTTCTAGGGCTTGCTTCTCTTCCTCAAGAGCTTTGAAATCTGTGATAGAAATATAATTAGTTTCTTTTTCTTTCTAACCCTGTTTTGAAGGACATGGACCTTACTCTGATACTCTGGTAAACTGGGAGACTATCAAGAAAGAGTATGTTTCAGACACTTTAAAATAGATTCAAAATAACCAAAATACAGGAGTTGCAGCCTTTTACCAGCCCCACAACATGTGCAGGATAATTGAGCAATATAAACTGCTGATCTTCACTGCACATGTAATATTAGGTTTAAGGGGATTATAAAAGGGACTGAGATTATTTTAAAATAATCTTTTGCTCCCTGCAGTAGTTAATCACCACCTGTGAGCACTGGTTTCTCTCTAGTGCTTCTACTGAAGAAGGTGAGAGTTTCTTTCTCTCATCTAGCTGAGTAAGAGAGCTGGGGTCTGAGATGTGTGTGATCCTTGTGGCTTCCAGAGGAGATGCTACAGCTGACCAAAAGCTCCTTTCCCCCTCCTGGCTGTGTATTCCTCATTACAATAGAGTGCCAAAATTCATTCTGGAGTTCCCACTGTTATCACCTTCCCTTGCTGCTGTCCTCAGAGTCCTTGATAATGAGGTCTAGGGGGGCTTACCACCTGCCACCTTCATGTCTGTGGAGAGACAAGAAAAGGAAGAGAAATTGTACTCTCTCTTCCTTGTAGCAGTACTTAAAGTATTGAGGCTCCTGGAGTAAATCCTCGGCCCAAAGGAGTCTTAAATGTATTGAGCGTGGAGTGGCAATTTACACCTCCTTTGAGCCTGTCAAGGTCGGCCAAGTATTGGCTACAGAAAGCATCAAGTAGAGAATTCAACAAAATTTCATTCTTCCAAAATCCTATTGCTCCACAAAACCCACCTAGGAAACCTGTAAATAATGGGAGATGGGGCACAAGTATCAACAAACTAGAGGTGAATTTAACACTGGAATGCACCTTAGGGTGAGTGCCCAGTGTAGGATGAAAATGAACAAGAAGTGATGCAGGAAATGGAACACAGGAGCAAGGAGAAGACAGCTGCGCTACATCCTCGGGCCGCTCTGTGGAGCACAATCCTTAAAAACAGATCCAACATTGCCACCTGCGGGTGGCTTTGGCGAGGAGCTGGAGGGGCCAGGGCAGCGCTGCCCGGCGAGGGGACAGGGGCACAGGGCGGGAGGAGGGTGGGAATGCGGGAATGTAGCGGCGAGCCTTTGGGAAGGGCACTGGCCAGCACAGGGGAGTGACTCTGTTCTTCAAACGCAAAATGTAGTGCTGCTGTGAGACACTGGTAATGGAAACACTCTTCCCGCTGTAAAACACCACTTATCACTGACTTAAGAGATGGGAATCATTAATCATAGAGTCGTGGAATTGTTGAAGCAGTTAGGCTGGAAAAGACCTTTAAGATCATTGACTCCAACTATTAGCCCAGCACTGTCAAACCCACCACTAAACCATGGCCCCAGGTGCCTCATCTACCTGGCCCTTAAATCCCTCTTCCCTGGGCAGCCTGTTATAGAGCTTGACAACCTTTTCCAGGCCAGAATTTTTCCTAATACCCAATCTAAATCTCCCCTGGCACAACTTGAGGCTGTTTCCCCCTGTCCCCAGGACAAGAAGCTTGCTACCAGGGAGAAGAGATTGACCCCCACCTGGCTACAACATCCTTTAGGGTGGTTTGGGAGGGCAATAAAGTCTTCCCTGGGTCTCCTTTTCTCTTCATTTCCCTCCTTAGGTCAGGTAACAGCATTGGTGATCCAGCTAAGTTTCTCTTTGTCACCAAGTATTTGGAGTCACACACGAATCTCTTTTGCAATGTTGGTTTCTCAGGAGCTCCATCAACTTCCTTGGGTTATACTTGCAGGGAATTTTGGCTTCAGGTGAGTTACAGCAGAAAATAATTTGTCAATTACTGGCAGGTCTCTGGTTGAGTGCAGTCACTGACCATTGGTAAAAATTATATTCAAGGGGAACCTTTATTTCAGCAAAGGGCGAATTTAGCTGATATATATTTAGTCAGTAGTATTGCATTTAAATGCACATTTAAAATAAATATTTCAGTTTCTTCATGGTTTCATTCACTAATCATACATTCTGATTGTAGTACATACATTAGTTTTACACCTTCATTCTTAAAAATTAAATACAACAGCAAATAGTGAAATAAAATTGTTATAAACCAAAAGAAAGGGCTTTACTGGTATATACTCTATATAGGTAGGTAAAAGACTTGCTATGTATGTGTTCATGCCTACAAAAAGGCCAAAGGCAGAGGATAATGATGCATTTAAGTTCTCCAAGGAATGGGCATAATTGAATGAGCATGTTCAGGGTTCTGTCTATGCAGGTGCTGGGTTAGAGAGAGAGGCACTAGATGATGCCATCTGTAGTATCCTGCTTCATTCCAGAAGGTTCTCTTCCCTCCATAAGGAGTGCAGAGAGATTAATAATGTGCTGATTTCACTGGATCTGTGCATTCTGTGGAGATGGGCTGAGAGAGCTGGAGCTGTTCAGCCCCGAGAGGAGAAGGCTTTGGGGTGAGCTTGCAACACCTTCTTATTGGAAACAGGAAATTTATATATTTATAAAGGACCTACAGGAAAGCTGGAGAGGGCATGCAGGGACAGAGAAAGAGGGGTATTTGAGCAATATAAACTGATGATGGCTTTGATTTCTGAGAGGGTAGTGTTAGATTAGATATAAGGAAGAAAATTCTTTACTGTGAGGGTGGTGAGGCACTGGCACAGGTTGCCCAGAGAAGTTGTGGACTCCTCATCCCTGGAAGTGTTCAAGGCAAGGTCTGATGGGGCCCTGAGCAACCTGGAAAGTGTGGAAATTATCCCTGCCCATGGCAAGGGTGTTGGAACAACATGACCTTTAAGGTCTCTTCCATCCCAAAGCGTTCTACGATTGTACGACTTTCAACTGAAGATCTGGTACCTGGCATCAAAATCTGTGCTGCCTGGCAAGTGTTTTCTTGGCCACGTTTTTCTTCTGGAAGGAGCAAATGAGGCAGATGGAAAGCTTGCAGAGTGTGTTGCCTGGGTGCAGGGTGACAAGTGATCAGCTGCAGGAGGAGAGCTGCTGGGGTGGAAAGGTGACCGGTGCCATCTCTGCCAGGGAGTGCTCAAAAAAAAACCCCAAAAAGACCTTGGAGCATTGCACACACATTGCTCTTCTAGGAAAAATGAAAGCAGAACTTTTCATGTTTTTCATTTTTTCTTGTGGATTTCTCCACCTTCAGAAGCTTAAATGTTGGGGTTTCTTAACACATCATTGCTCATAGAACATTGAGTTTGTGGGTTATGCTAAATGAAATTACTGCTGTTTAAACTATCCATTGCAATATGTTGTGAAAAATGTGTACTTCACATGGAATATAACTGTGTGGGACAAAATAAGAATGAACTGAAAATAATTGAGACCTTCAGAATTATTACTGAATTATTTTATTCTATTACTATATAATATTTTATTATATTACTGATGATTACCGAAATAATCCTTCTAAAATAATTGAGACCCTCAGAATTATTTGATGTTCCTCTTTCTATTCTCTCTGGCTTGTTTTGCAATCATGACATTTGTATTCTCTCTGTGACTTGATATAATTCTTGTCTAATTGCAGGGCAAAGACATCAGATTGACTTAGGCTGTATCATTTGAAGGTTCCTATCAGATTTTAGGGGTTTTTTAGAATTGGGCTGAAACTTCTTATCTCTCTTGACTTCTGTCTTCCCCCATGGAAGGCCCTGGTTGTGTTCACAGCCTCATTATCCCCCACCCCAGGCCAAGGAAAAGCAAATGGGGCCAGGCTGTTGCATCAGCCTCTGCTTTAGAGTTTTGCTGCTTCTGCATCCTGTGAATTGTGATATGTAAACCTCTGTTGGCCAGAAATCCCCAGTCTTGTCAGAATGAATGCAGATCATAAAAGGGAAGGGAAGGGTAGGATGCATTTGAGTGTTTCAAAGCTTTGCTGAGGACATCTGGTCTGTGGTGATTTGCTTAGAAGAGGATTAATTGTAATGCAAACCCAGGAAGAATGGGGATCCTTTAATGACAAGTGTTGAGTATACAGGATGTGTATTGTGTATAAAAGCCAATGGAATCAAAACAGAATTATAAAACCTTTCTAGGATGTCCCTGATGCTTCAAAATGCTTCAGAGAAATCCATTATGCTTGGAGAATTTCCCCAGCAGGAATTCTTCGTGTCCTCAATGTCTTCCATTTTAATAAATAAGTTGTTTGAAATCCAGAGTTAGAGCAATTGAGGTGTAGGCTAGGCTGTGTTTTCCTTGTGCACAGAAGTGCTTTGCACAAATGCCAAATGCAGCAATTGGACTGGTTTGTGTCAAATGAGAGTGCTGGGGACACGTAATTAAATTCTGACTACTTTGTTGCAGACAGACATTTATATGGACCCACAGCCTGAGTCCTGTGGGTGACCATTTGCAGTCCTAAAGCCTTCCAGACTGAGGAAGGGCTCAGAGAGCCTGGGCATGTCCCGGTGAGCTGGAGGCTGTTACAGAGACACCCAAAATAGCAGAGCTCCCAGCCAGTGGGAATTTCCACTGCAGAAATCAGGTTTTCCAACACAGCTCTGAATGCAGCCCAGAGCTGATTCATTCATTTTTTGTGGCTATGGTGCTCAGATTAATAAACCTGCCCCAGGATGGTCTTTGGTTGTGTCCTACAGATACACATGGGGACAGATTAATAAATAAACCAGAACTGTAATGGGTTTTCTGAAGAGTGACACTGGACCAATTGCATTTTCTAGTAACAACAGAACTCGCTAGTTTTGAAAATGAGATGCTGAGAATGGAAAATTGCTACTTTCAGAATAACATGGAGGCCAACTATTACAATCTTTGTATGAAATAAATATTGGATGCCCATAAATAAGTCATGTTAGACTCAGAAATGTTAGGAGACTTTGGCTTTTTGTTCTTAGAATGTGCTTTTGTAGAGCATCACACAGGAAACCTGTGGTATATGTTTTGAAGTATATTTTCCCATTCCCAAATATTGAAGTAATTTTTTCCATTCCCTCTAGAAATTTATTGAGAATCTGAGCTTAAATGCCAAGGCTGTCAAAAAGTGGCTGTGTGGTCAGAAGTGCCAGGGAGAGAGCCCTGTCGGGCAACAGGAACTTAATTTTCTAAAAGTCTGTGTATGAAGAAGTTTCAGAACAGCTGAGTTCCTTTTTTTTTTAATTTTTTAAATTATTTTTATTTCTGTAACTAACTGCTTGTGAGACCCAGAGCCACAAGTAAATAAAACTGTCAATTTCCTAAGACAAAAGCCCCAAAAGCCAGGAGAGGGATAAAAATGGTTTTACTTGGTAGTAGTATTTGTTGGATTGCTTACTGCTTCAGATTGAGGCTTGCTTCCAAACAAAACACAAATTTAACATGACAAATGAAGACAAGATTGAAATAATAAAATTTTTTCAACAACTTGAGTTTTTATTCAGGTAATTGCATCAATTTACTACAAATTTGTGAATCACATCAGCTGATAAAGATATTTACCTTTGCCAAAATGTTTTAAGTGACTCTACTGTGACCTTTCCAAGTCACTTCAGCTTCTGCTGTCTCCTGCTGTGTGCTCACAGAAGCAGCACCACAAGATGTCCCAGGTAAAAAGAGGGACACATACAGAGTTCATGTGTGGTAAAACTATTTCGTGTTTTGCCTGCTCTTCTGACCACCTTTCACTCAGCTCAGCTTTTGTAAAAGTTTCTCTAGAGAAGGATGATAATCAGATAATAAACAGAACAAGCCCATCCCACTCACCCTGCATCATGACTGGGCTTTAGACTTGGTTCAGTGGAAAGATCTAAATCTCTCCTTTAAGGCACATTTTTCATCTTGCCTCTTTAAAGCTTCCCTTCGACTTTCCCAATCAGCTAATTACAATTAAAAGTCACTCTCAGCACTTGCTAATTGCAGCTAATCCATTACAGCAGGGGAGGCAAAGAGGTATCTCATCCAACTGATCCAGGAAAGAGCTTCGGAAGAGTTAGATCATGTTGTCCAGACAAGAACTTGCCTAGGATGGTGCATTTAGCACCTGTAATCCAAATGGATGAGCTGTAGAATCCTTAGGAATCACAGGAGTAGTTAGGAAATGGGTTTTGTGTCTCATCCAAAAGAAGCTGAAAAGATAGACAGAGGAAGGAAGCTGTGAGTACCTGCCTGTGCATGACTAAATCAGTTGTGCCCACAGCACAATTTTTCACCCTCTTGGGAGCACCTGCTCAGGATCCTTCTCATGGTCACAACTTTTCTGCTGGCCAGGTGACAGAATTGTTATCAGCACGCTCCAAGGTGCTTCCTTGAAGGTGGTTGATAAATCCCAAGCAGGGTTTTAGTTGGGCACCTGGGCAGCACAGCTTTTCTGTACATCACCTGGATTTGTTATCTCGGTTACAGCTGTCTTGAGACACCACTTCCAAACAAGAATCTTTTGCTGGATGCAGTGGGGATCTCTGGGTGCTGCTAGATTTCTGGGAAACAGGAAGAAGCAATAAGGACCTGTCCTGCTGGGGCCAGCCCCTGCATTAACTATGATGCACCTTCAGCTTCCACAGTTTGATTTCCAAAATCAAACTGCCTCTGGCTTCCTGCATTTGCTGCTGATTACAGGAACCAGGGGGTTTTCACTTTCCCCATAGCTGCTTAATGTTAAACTGCATTTAGGTTTGGGTTTTTTGGGGTATTTTTTGAAGCATGGAAAAGCATAGCTGGTTTGTGGGAAGGGCTGGGGAAGGATCTCATCATCCTCACTGTTTGAAATCTCATGAGGTCCCTTTCTATAGCCTTGGTTTCTGTTTTCTCTCCTATACAAAGCACTACATTATGATAATATCGATGTGCTGATGCAGGCTGAAATCAGGAATCACTGAATTTAAAGCTGTGTACACTGATGTAATGCTGCTTCTCAGGGTTTTTTGGATTTTTTTTCCTATATCATAACTGGAGCTATTTCTTTTCCAGAAATCTTTCTCTTTTTAACATTATCTTCCATAAAGTTTAAAGCCAGATTTTACAGCAATAGAAAACTGCTGACCTGTTCAATAGAGAATTGAAGATCTTATACATTGAATTGCCACAGCGTGGCAATGTTTCAGAGAATTTTGTTCAAGTCTGCTGACGGTATTGGTGAGCCCCAGCACTGGGCTGATGGTGGAGCATTTCCCTGTAACCCTCTCTGTACTCTGCATAATGATTCAGTGTGGCAGTGACAAGCTCCAGTGTAAAAGAGGGAGGAAGAATGCACTGAGATGCTGTGGCAGAGAATTTCAGTGATTGGGGTGAGGACAGGGTACAGGGATTTAATTATGGGGTTTTTTTAATTCTCATCTTATTTTTAATTTGTGTCAGAGAGACCAGCATTGCTGGTTTCTGAGCTCTTCATGTTATCTTCCTGGTATTTTCCCTGCTATGTCCTACTCAATTGATTTGTTTTTCTGTAGGGAAAATCAAAACTGATTTTTTTGAAACTAAACAATGGGCAGAGTTGCATACTTGCCTGTTTCTTACATATTTGTATACAAATATTCTGTAATGTGAAAAAATAACATATCATTAAGGTTCTGAATTGCAATTATGTTGTTTAGCACCTCCCACATTATTGTTTTTTTTTTCATAAAGTGAAGTAACCCATGTTCACACAGATACTGTTTTAACCTCTCAATGCACTGACACTTGTGCCTATTGGAAGCTTTACTCCAATAAATGCCTGTGAAGGGGCAAATGTCAATCTAATTTCTCAAATTAGCCATATTTTACAAGGACCAGAGATAGGACACTGCCCAAACCCTGGATCCAGCTAACTTCAAGCTTAGTCAGAGTCTTGTAGCTGAGGCAGCTACGTCTATATTTCCTCAGTGTCCATATTTCCTTACAGAATTATTCACATTTAAATATTTGGATGGGGAAAAATTAAATTGTTGGGTTTTGGTTAATCCCTGGAGTTATGTTTTGAGATTATGCCCTGGAATTGTGTAAAATCAAAGGTAGATTTTCTCTTTTCCTTCTTCTTTTGCCTAATCTTGAAGTGGAGCCTGAGGGCTCTGCAAATGCACCTGCTCTGTTTGGACTCCATCAGCTAAAAGCATTCAAACTTGTTTTCTGTTCTGTGGAAGATGATGCTCAATGTTTAGCTTTATTTTCACCCACAAACAAGGTCCAGGGGGACATTATGGCTGCTGCTGCTGTGAGGAGAATTTTACTGTCAGTGTCAATTTGTGTGGCACTTGGTGAATGTGTTGCACATCAATACCCTGGTGGGTGTGAGTTCCTTCTCTATCAAGTATCTCTAATGTCTCTCCTTGCCCCATCCCTCTCATTTCAGAGGAGCATCTCTGAGTGTCCCTCTCAGCACGTGGAATAACCTGAGCACTAGGAATTAATAACCATGTCCCACCAACTCAGTGATGCTCTTTTTAAATCTCACTGAGTTTTGCACAGGCCTGCTTTAACAGCAATTAGTTCCCAATGACATTCCTGTTCCTGAGGGGATCTTAAACTCATTGAAGGGTTTTCCTCACTCACTGGAAGATATGAAGCAATAGAGTTATCTTTGATACCAATTTAATTAATTCTGCTGCAAGACACTAATGTATTCAGAAGGCTACCACGGATATTACACGCACACTGTATTGCTCATAGCCAGTCTAATTTAGTGTGCTGCACTTGTATTGGTTTTTTTACCATGGAAAAATTGAATCAGACAATAATGCATGGATTTGGAAAAGCTTTATAGTTCATAAACATCGGCACATTCGTATTTGACTTTGTCAGCAAAGGAAAATTAGTTCAAACAAGGTGCAATGATGCATTCACTGCTCTGGGAGCCTCTAGTTCAGAACTTGACACTGATAAACTGTTATAATTAATTCTTTCCATTTAATGAGATGGCTTATACTATCAGCAAATGCGAGCTTTGATGTCAACATATTATATTGACCATCTTCCTGTATTAATTAGAATATGACTTGATAGAGGCTTTTCTTACAGAAGACCAAAAGACAAATACAGTGAAGTTTGTTTATGTGCCTAACTACACACATTGAGGCAGCTCATGTGTGCTTACCCTGAGTCAGAGAATGGTTTTCAGTGATAAAGCAGGAGAAATTGGGAAAGTGAACTTCTTGGCTCTATTCCTGCATTTGTCATTGAGTCAGGCAAGTCATTAGACACAGTTTGAGTCCAGCTTACCTATCTGTTTAATGGAGATAATAAGGCTTTCCTGTTAGGGAGAGGGATTTTAAGGCTTAATTAATTAATTTTGTGGAGCTCTTTGCTGCACTAAAATGAAAGTCAAAATATTGCTTGCTGTAGGTTAAATGGTATGGAAACAAAGTGTGATCTGATAGTGCTTTAATTTTATGCATTTTTACTGAAAATTACACTAACTTGATTATATTGATGCTAACACCCACATCAGAGTTATTGGAGAGCTTGTACTAAAAATGAGTGCAATAATAGTTTACAGATTTGCATGTAAAGGGCTAAGAATAGCTGGTTACTGATCCTGTTCTCATTTGATGATTTTATTTTGCTTTATAAGTGCAGAGAACGTGCCAGAAAAATAAAAAGTTGCAGTGTGTTTTGACATTAACAGACACTAATAAGTGGTACTCAGTGGAGCCGAAAAATAAAGTGATTAAGTAGGTCAGCTTACTTAAAGAATAGGGAATAAAAATAAGGTTAAAACAGAAGTGTAAATGGCTAGAAAGCATTAAATCCATCGAAGACAGCAATATTTGTACAGGTGTGCCCAGGTAGTGACAAAAGGGGCGTTTTTAATGCAAAACAGTCTGGCAAAAGTTGAGATCCATGTGCTGGATTCCTGCAGCACTGTGCATGGGAAGGAGGGGAAAAGCAAAAGGTGACTGATGTCAACCTCAAATTGCTCTGTGCCACATCAGGCTAGTGCAGCACCTGTCTCCTCTGAATTCTGGGGGATGGAGTGCCTTGCTGCTAGACAAGGGCTCTGCTTGCTCCTCAGGCTCTCTGCCAGACTCTTGCTTGATCATGTTTTTTGGATGAGGGCTTGCTCAGAGTAAGCATCACCTTAAATACCCACCTGTATGTGTTCTACATGGATGACAATCTTAGCAGGAAGTTTTCAATTGACTTCCATTACTATCTCCTTTCTTTAAAATATATTTTCCAACATTATTCATTCCTTCTCAGTGATAAGAACATGGCTGTCTTGTGTCTCTTTGATGTCTACTCTGCTCTGGAAGAAACGGGTATTTTCAGCCTTTGTCCAGCAATGTTTATTCCTGTAATTGCAACAATAAACTTGTTCCTAGCAGAGTAACCAGCTTCACCTTTCTGATTACTGTCATGGTGACTTCTTGAATCAATATTGCACCTTAAAATGATAAAATGCCTTGATTCAGGATGGATGGATCAGTGCTTTGAGGATGATTGGCAGAAATCTTGCAGATAAGTCTCTGAGACTTAGAATGCACCGAAAATTATCCTGGAAATCTGTGTTTTCATCTGGGTGTTGTCTGTCATTTTAGTTTCATCCTCTTTTCCACAGTAATTTCAGCTGACCTCAATATGTTGTGTTAGTTTTTTTCCTAGCACAGTCTGATTTTTGTAATAAAGTGTGTTGCCATATATAACAGGATCCCATTTCTCATCTCTGTCAAATGGAATTACTCTGATGGCAATGCATTCAAATCCACCTTGATATTACAATTGCAGTTGTTTCACTCAGTGATGAGACAGAAACTGAAGACTTGTTTCTTTTTTTAACAAGGGCTTTCATGGTCAGACATTTGAACAGTGCTACTTAAATTTGTGCCTTGGTAATCTGAGCCCCAGCATGTACCTGTGCCTTTCTGCTAATTATTTGTGTGTGCTACTGAAATAATGGAGCCATCTTAATTTCAAGCTGTCCAAGTTCAGAAAGCTCCTCAAGTTAGAAGCAGACCTGAGTGAAATTCCTGGGAGCGAGTATCCAAGGAGACTGGGAGGAGGGTGTATTGTGCTGGCTGCATCAGGATGGGTTGAAAATGGGTGGGAATCCCTGTAGCAGACAGGTAGAGAAATTATAAAAGAAAGGCCTCATAAAATCAGGTCTAAATTAATAGCTGGCCTGTCACTGCTTCTAAGTGCAGCTAAGTACTTTGCAAGTTCCCATGCGAAAACAATCTTGGTATGAGTAGTTTGTTAACACAACAACCAATTCTTGGGGAGAAAAACAACTAGCACCTGCAAAAACATTAAATCTGCCCCATGAGAATCAGTGAAGAAAATATGTAAACAATTCAAGAATAGAGAGATTTGATAGACAAGTAAAATATCTCTTACTAACCAACACAGTAATTGGCAAGAAAGCTATTAACCAATTAAAGCTGCACACGAGGCCTGTAAAAACTGTATGACATGAGTTGTGTGATTAAAGAATTGGCTTTTCCTGCATGAAGAGAAGGAGTCAGGTGACTAGTTACAACAAATCCCAAATATGAAGTATTCTTGAGGTGTATGTGAATTATTTTCAGTGTCACCCTGTGAATTCCGGGGGAATTGTCAGGGAGCAGTCACAGCACTTCCCACATTTCTAATGGTGAACTCCATTTTCGCTTCCTTTGCTGGATAGAAATGTAAGGTGAAACCTCATGGACATCACCCTTTGTTAGCTGCTTCTGGTTACACCCAAATTTTGGGAGTTAATGTACCTGGGTGCCTTTGGTTCTGGTGGTTTTTTAGCCCTCTGCATGTATTTATTTGGGTCACATCAGCCAGCAGCCTGAGCAAAGCTCCACATTTAATTATTGCAGCTGAAGCTATTATGCTTGGAAACACATTACCTCTCTCAAAGTCCCCATAATGTCATTCTGATGTTTTCTGTGCTATTGATCTACCTCCTGCTTTGTGCAGCTTTCCTGAGCTGACAGAGAATGTCAGAGCTGTCTTGTCCAAAAGCACTGGGCCACTCCAGCCGTTTCCAAGGCGTTGGGCAGGCGTTTGAGCAGCTCTGTGGATGCCTGTTTGATGTGTTCCAGGCTTTCACCCCCCAGCTAATGCCAAGGTTCTACTCTATGATATGGAAATGCCAAGGTAATTTCATGCTTTGTAAAGCTCTATGAATATTTTTAATTATGACAAAAACGCCATGGAAATGAAGATTGTTCCGGGTTTCATTGTTGCGTGTAGCTTTGCGTGGCTCTAATTTCATAGCAATTTAGTTCATTTGGCACTTTGAGATTTGTGGGTTGTCTGGAAGCATAAGAAAGTGAACTCCATATTTGTCATGGGTTTGATAACCTTGGCTAAGCTAATGTGGGCACTCTTTTGCACACTGCTAGCAGTGATGGATTTTCTATTTTTTTTTTTTTTTTGCCACCCCCACCTTGGAGACCGATAGTCTCGAGGCTCTGAAGTGCCTCTGAAGTACAATATTTCCCCACACTCTTTCAGCAGAATTCAATGCCACCCTGTAAGGACCACGTGGGTCAGAGCAGAAGACAACATGTTAGTTAGCCTTTATCAGCTCAAACTTTGGGTTCTCTTCAGAACCAATGGGAGTTTTTCCTTGTAAAATCCTTTCTGCCTTGTAGTAAACTTGGGGCATCAGATGGTTTCCTTTAGGACACAGGAACTGAAAATTTCAGCTTAGGGTTCGGTTTTTGCTAACTCCCCCTGACAGCACAGCTACCTGGCTGCCTTGCTCAGCTCTGCTGCCTTTCTTCTCATTTTAGGGCTCGTTCAAGGTATCAGGGTAGGCAGAGCAAACCACAGTCCTGGCATATTTTCACACCCAGCTCTTCCTCTATCAGCTGTGAAGGATCATTCCTAGAGGTGAAAGTCGTGTTAGAAGACACAGTTGGCTGCCCAATCATATTAAATTGCTTTCCAAAAAAAAACAAGGCATCCTATGTCTGCTGAAGTAAAACATGCAAATCCTATTAGTGTGAGAGTGTGTTAGCTCATAATTGATGTATTTGACATATTAGTGTGCTAATTTATGTAAACTGGGTAGTCTGTGAAAGATGATCATGAAAAAGGAAAGTGGGCTATATTTAATTAACATTGTGCAAATAGCTGTGTAGTGGGTCTAAAAATGGAGGGGGAATTTTATGGAGATGTTCTAACACTTAAGTTTCAAAAAGATTTTTTTTTCCCTACCTACTCTTGGCTATCATTCTGGAATGAGTCCACATATTATGTACAGGAAGGCAAAAATGAAAAAAAAAAAATCATGCATCATTCTGTTCTTTGTGTTTAACAGTCTTTTTGACCCCTGAGATTTTGAAATGCTAAAGATTGAAGTTAAATAACAAACATTTTTGCCTTGGCTGGTAAATCTACGGATTTTCTTGCTATTTCCATATAATAGGTAAAATTCTCTTAAATCCTGCCAACCTGCTTTCCTTGGTGATTAGAATACCTGACTGTGCCAATAATATATTTGCTGAATCTTCTCTTTTCTCTCTCTCTCCTTTGAACGAAATCCACCCCCTAGGAAGTAAATTGTTAGTGAATGAAATGGGATTTTTCTGAATACATTTATGATTTCAAGCGATTTTCCCCATTCTCACATAGCTGCAGGCTCACTTTCCACACGGAGCTGCTTTTAAAATTGTTTACTCTGAGTGCCCAGTAATTGGCACAATTAATCAAAGGTGTGACTGATTGCTTCAGTCAGGTCTTGTTGCCTGATTGATCAGCTGGGGTTTTCTGATACTATAAAAATATATCTGAAGTGAAAAGGCTGCTTAGTGATGCCATTTGGGAAATGGCAGTGAAAAGGCACTGGTTTAAGGCATGCATATTTATATTGGGATAAAGTACCCCCATACCATGGAGTGAGAGAAAAAAATTCAGCACAGATGCCAGGGAAGAAAAGGATGTTATCTGTGCAAAATTTCAGCTCCTGCTGTAAATTTCTGGGGAGAGAAATGTTTCCTGTAGCTATGACTCAGATTTCTGTGAATCAATAGAGCCTGTGAGGGTCAGAGGAAGTCAGTATATTTCAGAGGTGAAAGGTGCTAAAAGTCTATGGCTGACTGGAGCCCATTTTTTTTAATTTTTTTTTTTTTTAATAAAAAGCCTGGATGGTTCTGCCATGTAAAGTACAGTGGAATTACTGAGAATTACCCTCCCAGAAAGATCTACCCATCTTAAGCAGAAATAAAATAACTTTTCTCTTTTTTCAACTTACATGGCTTTAGAAGTTGCTGAAGACAGTGAGAAATTCCCAACCTGCCTCTTTCCCCAGCCTTTGGCCTGCTTAGATCATAGACAAAAATGGAGAAGCAAGTGGAAGGAAACACTGAGGATGCAATACAAAATAAGAAGAGTAAGAAACTGCAGTGATTTGTTTTTATTTTTATCAGCCATATCTGCTGAGACTGGAGAGAGGACTATAAAAGAGACATTTTGATAACAGACAGGGCTGGTCAAATACTTAATAGCTCCCTAGAATGGTAAATATATGAATATTTTTTATCTAAAATTATGTTCACAGAACTCAATCTGTTTCTCAGGCATCCTGTAGCATGCAGATATCCTGGGACAGATAAATGAAAGTGGAATACACTGTTTAAATGTTAAATAATCTCATCAGCCTTATGGGTATGTTTATTCCTTCCCTTCTGGAAAAAAAAACCAACAAAAACCAACTCATACCCCATTTCAGTGCTAAAGGAAAGAAAAATCAGACAAAAATCTTTCATATGCTTATTTATGAGGAAAAGATTCAATGTCAAAGACAGATTTCTGACTGCTTTAAAAAGGGAAATGACCTTTAGCAGAATAGTTCACTGCTCCTCCTGCACTGAAAGACTAATAAGTGTCTGGAAGTTGATCAGGTTGCACATTTGAAGTGTGTCAATCATTCTTGTTATGAAAAGACAGATTTTTAAAAAACCTGGCAGCTTGCTTGTCGGGGCACACTTTTAGAAGTCACAGGGCCCATACCTATCAAACCGAAATCTAAGATAAATTTGCACTTGAACACGGAAGTGCCAACCCATGTACATTATTCTAGCCACCCTTTGCACTTGTTTTTGTTATTGTTTTATCCACTGCTCTCATTGAAATGAAAGGACTTTAGGTTAGAATACATTTAAGAAGGATCCACACTTCATTTTCATAAGAGCATTTGTCACTGAAAAATAACTTTGCTTCAAAAACTTCATAGACCAGGATGACTTTTACTTAGAGTGGGTTTTTTTATAAACCTCCTTTCATGTCATCCTTATCCAGACTTGCTGAGGCCTGTAAATCTTCATATGAATCTGAGTTTATACTGCAACTAGGAATAAATGCTAATTTACAGCTTTTTTTCCTTAGGCCAGGCAAAGTTGGTAGATCTGAGAGAATGTTGCTTTGGGGTTTTCAGGGATTAGGGAAGAATTTACCATAAACCTTGTCAAGTCCACGTAAGCTACCAGCAGAAACATTCATACAAACATTTGAAACCATGAAATATTTGATTTCTATTTTTCTCTGATAATCTAGGGTGGTATATGGTAATTAACACTGGTTTAGTTAGGATGATACATTAATTAAATCGATGATTAAAGCAAACACCAGTGTTTTAATTCATTTACCTAAATAAAGATAAAGCTCTAGCACTGTAACTAATACAAACCTTCAAGGGGGTGAGGAGCTACTTGAGAAGTTCTTGAAACTGTGTGCTTGAGGTGGAGTCCTCCTCTCAAAGTGCAAGAGAATTTTCTTTAAACCATTTTTGTCTTCTAAGGCTGTGTCCTATAATGCCTTGAAATACTTTATCATGTTCCTGCATACTGCACATCAGAATAAATAATAAATAATTTTCATCACCATCAGAATAAATAATCCCTGCCCAGCTTTTCCAGTAAATCTAGTGAGTAGAGACAGGACCCTGTATCAAAATAGCACATTATGCTCCTCTCTGTCAGGCTCTAAGTTCTCTGCTTCACTGTGATTCTGCCAGCTGCATTCAGAGAGAACAAAAGTCCCTTAGACCTGCTCTGACAGGTGCCCACTGCAGCCCAGAGTTTGTCACAGACCAAGAAAAAATTAGGATGTCTTCCAAGTGGAACAGATCCCGAAGGAAAAATGAGAGATGTTAATAATGCAACGCGGTCTTGTCGTGAATCCATGCTGTAATGGAGGAGTTGGGCTTCCATGATCCTTGTGGATAGTCTGCAATGCCCTAAATGACCTCTGATGAGTTCTGGGGAAATGTGGCAGAGCTCCAAAAGTGCCAGTTTTATGTGAGTGAAGGGAAGTTTTACGTGGAGTGAAGGACTCTGTGGTCAGCCAGCTGCTCTGTTTTGCAGGAGCTCCACAAGTGCAAAGGTCAGGGCTTTCACTGGCTCCTTGTACAGGGCTGCCTCAGTAATTGGGAATATGTTCCAGCTTCTACCCTGACAAGAAGGGTTTTTTCAGGTTTCTGAAATGAAAAGAGGGGGGGAAAAAAAATTTAGTTCTAATCACCAAAATTGCAATATCTGATTCAGAAAAAGCCGTGAACAGAACAAATGTTCCCCATTTTTTCTGATTTTTATATTTAAAATTTTCTCCAATGCTTGTGTGGTTTTCATCCAAATAAATGAAATTGCAATTTGTGAGGTATCCTGCTGAACACTTCCTTTCCCCCTGGGCCCATGGAGAGGGTTATAGAGCATCAGTAACTTTTTCTAACTGACCACTCACAAATTACCCTGTTTCTTCTTCCATGAGTACATAAAAGTTCTCTCATTGTCTCCATTTTTAAAGCTTTGCTGGTGTATTAATAGACTGGCTGTTTTTATTGTTTAGATCCTAGAAACAAATAAGGGTGACTCTGTTTTCAAGGAGCCTCTTCTTTTTTCCCCTCTGCTCTGTATTTTTTTCTGAAGGATTAGGTTCTGTTTGCAAACTGGAATCTTCCAAAGCACTGGCCCTTTTTGAAAAAGTTGAATAATGCTATGCCCCCATAACTTAAAGAGGATGCAATCCTTGAATTATCTTGGCTGCATTTTCCTCAGCTTCAACAGCCAGATCAGAAAACTTTATTATCTTGGTACTTTATTGAGGGTTTCATTGCAGAAGTGTTTCTCACTTCTTTCAGCTATTTTTCACTCTCTTTGATTCCAATAGTGTTGTCCTGAGGCTAAAATGCTACTAGAATTTTCTACTCCTTTTTTCCTTTTAAATATCTTTGATCTTTAGCCTTGCTTATGCCATCATCATTTTAATGTCTAAATGCTTGTAAATAAGTGGAATACTGGAGAAGAAAGAAGCATAAAATACAGTCCTAAGGACAAAAATCATTTAAGTTCAATTTACTTAATAAACAAGAGGTTCCCAGCCTAAAGGTCCACCTACAGCTTTCAAATATTGGCAAAATTTTAGTTTCCTAAAGAAATTCACATCTTTGTCTTTCAGATAACCTCTCTTCATCCTAAACCTGAATACTGGAGGAAATTTAGCTACGGTTAACCCCTTGCATACCAATTTCAGATAATGCTTCAAACACTAACAAACTAGTGAGTACCCAAGAGAAGCCTGTGTCCTTCACTGGTAGCATTGAATACGTCTCTAATGTCCCCAGCTTCTTATAAATGAACATGTGGATAGCATTTGCCTTTTGGATTTCTAAATTTAGGCTTTGTGCCAATATCTACACGGGGCCTGAATTTCTCCTTTGCTTTCTGGATTAATCCCCATCAACTGTGGCAAATCTTTGCTCAAGGGCCCATTTCAGTACAAAATAAGCACATCCCTCTCTGGCTTTGGCCACTTTGAAATCAAGCTTTTGTTGGCTGAGTGTCCAAATTATGAGGAAATCAAAAATGTACGTCAAATATGCCATGTATAATCTGGGCAGGGCTGTGAAACAGATTCATTATTGTCCAATTTAGCAGCTCTGTTAGAAAACAGCTTTGTAATTGTTTGGTTTGAATGACATTCCCACGAGACTGTGGTAGAGTTCATCTTGCCTAAATGATTTAGAAAATCTGAAAACCATTCCAGAATCTACTTTTAGCCACTATTTTATTTTTTGAAGGAAGAGTGAGGTGGTGGTGCATTACTCTAAGTAATGGCATTACACCTAGACCCAAAGTTGCTCTGAAGTTTAACACCCCAGACACAGCAGTTTATTACACTGGCAACCCTGTTTTGTTTGAACTGATCTTTGTTATAGCTCTGGTAGTGTTACCAAAGATACATCCTAATTTATACTGGTGTGAGTGAGAGTGTGGTCTGTGACAAAACAGATTCTGAGGTAGATTCTAATTTTGGAAAGACTGTTTTCATCGTGGTGGTCGAATGGGGAAGGTGTTTAAGTACTTTGGGATTTTGTTTTGGTTCCTCAGAGTGTTTGTTTTTTGTTTTTGTTTTTTCTGGGGACATCATCTTAGGCAAGACTCTTGCTAAGGAGTTTGGAGATGGCCTTGATTAACCTGCAGCATCACTGGGTGGGATGTGGGGGGAGGACACAACAGGGGAGGTGACCTGAGTTCTCTCAGTGTACCCCTCGCATCTCTGGGCCCGAGTATCTTGTGGGACAGAATGAGTTCTCCATCCCTTGCAGGTTCAGCCCGGTACCTTGGACATTTGAAGAGCTGTCCACACGAGCACAGCCATAGGGTGTCTGCTGCCGGCACCTGGGCACCAGCTCCTGCTCCTGCAGCTGTAGCCCCAGCAGCCGCCTCCCAGGGCCGGTCCGGCCGCTCCTTTCCCTGCCCCACCAGATACCCCTGGATGCTGGCGGCATTTCTGTGCCCCGATCTCAGCGGGGCAGGAAAACAGACCCTGGGGAGGGCTTGGCGGTGAGCGGCGGTGACGGTGCCTTTTTGCCCGCCGCCTTGTGCTCCTGCCCGCGGGGAGCAGCTGCTGTGGGAGAGGGGGGCCGGGGGCAGGGCAGGGCGGTGCGGGGGCGAGGGCGGCTCCCGGCTCCCATCTCCCGGCTCCCATCATCTCCCACCTCCCAGCCCTCGCCTTCCGCCGGGGCTGCTGCCGCCCCCGCCCAGGAGCCGGCGCTCCCGGAGCCGNGCGCCGCCTTTGTGTGCCTGCCCGGCCCGGCCCGCTTTGTGCTGCCGCGGGGAGCAGCCCTGCCGCCGTGCCCCGGGGCGGGACGCGCTGTCTCTGTGTCCCACAGCCCGCCGAAAGCGCCGGCAGCCCGAGGGAGCCGGGCTCCCATCCTCTGCCCGCTCCGGGGTGCCCGGGGAGGGGCGAGGCGGCGATTTGGGGAGCGCTGCGCTGTCCTTCAGCACCGCCCGGCTGCGGGGCCGCTCCCGTGGAGCGCTCGCACCTTCACCCCCGGCAGGCTCCGCTAATGAGGATGCCGCTAACAAAGGGGCGGCTGCTGGATCGTGCTGGGTTTATCGTGGCACAGCTGAGCAGTTCTTTTCTGCTGGGTTTCAACCTCAGCCTCTCTTCTCGGCAGGTTCATTTTTCAAAGTTCCGCCTCATACCGCAAGCTTGGTTTCACATGATATTTTTTGTCTCTACGCTTTAGCTCGTTTCGTGGTTTCTTAAGTGTATTTAATATGCTTCGTGTAACTTCTAAAAGAAAATGTATGTACTGCCCAGGTGAATACTGCCGGCTGCAAATGTCATTGCCCTAAAGAACAGAGCTCAGCACTGCTAAAAACTTTGTTGTATATTTGTCAGTCACTGTTAAGCAGAGCTCTGCAACTGAGGACTTGACCTTTCAGAGCCTTATAAATGTAAATCTTCTATGGAAATCATCAGGACTCCCTGTGTGAATAAGAGTTTGCAGGATCGTGTCCTAGAACAGCAGTGGTGTCGCTTCTAAAATTGACATTGCATTGACAGAACTATTTAAAGGGAAGCTTTCACAGCATCTGTTCACATATAGTAGTCAACTGTCAGCTGTCTCATTTTCATAACTGCTGAAACATACATTTATGCAAGATAAAATGCTAATATACAGACACAATTTTGTTCCATGGAGTGTGGTAGTTTAAAAAAAAAAAAAGGACAGTAAGTCTGTGGACATTATAGCTTAGTAGAAAGATGAAGTTTCTAGTTTTTTCATAAACACAGAGGTGCACACAGTTTTAAGTAATTGCTTTATCCCACAATCAGAGAATGTACATTATTTTGTGTCCTATTTTATTTTTTTTTAAAGTTAAGGTGTTTATGTGCTGTATTTTGTTGTTTTTTTTTTTTTTTTACTAGCATTGTTGTGGTAAAGCAAGACAGAAAATAGGTAGTTTAAATCTGTATGAAATGAATCGTAAATCTGAAGTAATTGGGTAAGGTTTGAAGGTAGCCAAGGGCCCAGGTTTTCATTTTGTTGGGAAATAACCATCACTCTTCAGCTGAGTAAACCTGGGACTGGGAGGACAAAGAAAGCTGATGAGCATTAGCAGAATTTTGTAGAGTAAGAGAAGGTAAAGCTGCAGCTTCAGATAGAGGTGCATCAGTATCTCCCTGTGTGACTGGATTATGACTTTGGCTGGATAGCAAGCCCACTGTAATTAGTTATCTTTGTATTGGTATTGAACACTACAGTAAAAGAAGTGAGACTTCAGGAGATAGTAAAAGTAAATCTGGTTACAGGAGAGAAGCTGGGGAAGCAAGAACAGTGCTTGTTTCAGATCACCACAATAGGAGCATTTTCCTGAGCCTGAAATTCACTGAATATTCTTCAAGATCTGTGTGATTTTTTTCAGTGACATATAATTGAAAAGAACTCATTTCAAAACAAGGCTTTTCCCCAGTTTAGCTCTGTTTAGTTCTACCAACCTGTTGAAGCAATACTAAGATTAACGAGACTCGATTTATTAAATTGTGCTTCACCTGGAAGTTAATCTCACTGAGAAAGCAGTGGCACTGAACTGATGAATCTGAAGACAGGCAAAACTGATGTCTGTGTGCTTGCTGTTTCAGGGTTAGCAGCCCAAATGTCACTTGCTAAGCTGAATCTGCTTGATGTGGCCTTGATGCCCATCTGGCAATTTGTAAAATCATCAGCAGACTCTGCAAAGTGATAAAGCTGCTCAAAGCACATTTTCTCCTCTCTTCTCTTGTCTTGCAATTGTCATTATTTCATGGTGTGAAGTAGTAGTGCCAGCTTATTCCAACTCCTGATGCTCTCTGAGGCTGCTGGAAGGGTCAGTGACAAGAGGAGATCAAACAGGGACATTGCCCACTGCATGCCATGTGCCTGATATAGTTGCCCATGGGCTAGTAAGGTTTAGCTCCTTCTTTAACAGTGTGACGTGGATGCTTTCTGTGCCCCAGGGTAGGGGCATAGTATTATTTTTGGAAATACATCAATGTGATCTTGAACCTTTACCATTCTCTTTCTTTAACAGTTTTTTTTAATGTGATGGCTAATTTAGAATTTAGCAGAAGAAAGGCATTGTGTGTGAGCTCAGACACCAGGATGGATTCACAGTACTTGTGAGAGGAGCAGGGCTGTGGGTTTTACTTCAGAGAAGACTCCAACCATGCTGCTGTAGAAATCTCTTAAAATATTGCCATTTTGCAGTGGGTCTGTGTTCTCTGTTAGTTAGTTTCAGTCAGAATGGCTGGGAGGGAGAGTCTTCAGCAGCTTGCTCTGTAATCATCTCATTTTGGCGTGGCAAAGGCAGGGCTGAGCACAGCCCAAAGGAAAAGCTGTACTTCAGCTAAATAATTAAGAATAAAAAGTAGACACGTTCCCTCATTCCAGTGACTGATGTTATGTTTCCCATCTTTTCTAACTGCAACCCAGCAACCTTCCCTTAGTCATGACTGCACTGAGCTCTGGCCAGCTGAAGTTCTGCTCTGGATGATGTCCCTGATGTGTCAGATGTCCCATGCTGTTGGTGGCTTGCACCTGGTTGCTTTGTTGAATTATTTCTGAGGGGGGAAGGTCAAGCTTAATTAGAAGACAAAAGCATCTTGAACAAGCCAAACCTGGTGCTGGGATATTGTTTACAATCTGCTGCACCTCCAAGATGTTCTGAGCAAGGCTCTCAGTAGGAAAATAATGAGAAAACTGGTTCTCACAGTGCTTCCATGTCTGGGCTAAATAGGAGCGATGATGCTCTTCAGGAAAATTTTCTATAAGTAAAATAATGCATCTCTTATTTCCAGGAGACTGAGGTCTTTGTATATCAGTCTTATATATGCTCTTCATTTAAATCAGCAACAGCCTCTTTCTTTCTCTTAGCAAGGACAACTTTTTTGTGTTTAGCAGGGTAGAATTTTGTCCAATACTGTGTCAGTTTTTGTAGTTTGACATCATAGTGAAGTCTCAATTCAGTTTTACATGGACCAAGACATTCAAAGAGACTGAGGTTCTGTAAGACTTTACTCAACCTTATCCAACAAAGGAAATATATTTCTACTGGTGTAATTTTCAAGAATATCTACCTCTTCAGTTAATAATCTGAAGCAAAAGCCTTACCATTAGGGTGCTGCCTTTTTCTGCAGGAAAAACCTTTTTAAGAGAAAGGCTGATTTCACAGCTGAGAGCCCCAGTGTGTCACTGCTGTTTCCTCCTGCTGGGAAGAGCAATGAACACATAATTTGAATTTTGTTATGGAGTTCTTTTGGCATCTCTTCTCTTTCCAAGAGATGGCGGCTGAAGCTCTTGTTGAGACAAGTTTTGTCTTCTTTCCTCATGGTCGTGTTCTGCTAGTGTCAAAATAAAATAAAGAAAGACCCAAACCTACCTTGCCAGCTCATTTTTCTCTGCAAAACGAATGTAAGGGTTCCTCATGATGGGACAGGCCCAGAGGTGAAAGTCTTTTCTTCCTACCACTGCTCTAGGACTGTCCAGCCTGCATGGGAGAAAAAAGCATCCTCCTAGGAAAAGCAAAGACTTTTCTTTTTAAAATAGCTAATTACGAACAGTAACCCTCAGCTCAAAACTACTACAAGCCATGTTCTCTCTCATTTCTTCATTTTCATGGATAATATCTAAATCAGGGTCATTCTGGAGGGCAAAGCCAAGGAAGAGGATGCTTGTGCCAAGTCACGTTTACGGAACTGCAGCAGGCACTTGCAAACCCCTCTCTGCCAGTGAAATAAGAGTCTTCCATTACCCTTTGGCAGATTTCCTCCTGATGAAATGACAGTGGACCATTGAGAAAAGATCTTTCATGCCTGCAGGAGTTATGAGCCCCAGACTCAGATTGCACAGGGTCAGTAAGGCAATTTCTAGGTTGTATCACCTGGGTCAGAAGCTGCAGTCACGGGTGATCCCTCATCCAGGTTGAGATGGGCTGTGCTGAGTGCAGACTTACCTGTGGTGATCCCGTGGCAATTCATTAAAGGGCTCCCAGGCAGTGCTGGCTGAACTTGAGAATCCCACTAATCTCTGCATTTCTGCTGTCACCACACAGAGCAATCCAGGCAGATCATGAAATGACCTTACAGAGCTTCAGAATGGATGCTAAACTGAACAGAGCCTTGTGTAAATCCATCTTGAGACTTATTTTACCAGACAGTCTCAGCTCTAGGGAAGGGAGCATTTTTTTTACTTAGGCATATGAGTCAGGACAATAAATGTCAAAAAATAAACCTTTGGAAACAGGTCAATTTGCTGAAGAACTTAAAGGACTGATAGCTAACTTTGATTCTAAGTGTTCCTTAAAATTATTTGCCTTTTTCATTGGAGAAGTATGCATTGTTATCCTGAGCAGTCTTATCTTCTAGTAAATTAGTGATTTCAGTTTTGTTACTCGAGGTTTTAAAGATTCTCTTCTTAAGACAAAACTGAGTTGGTTGCAATGTGAAGAAAAAAAACTTTAATAAATATTAAGAATATTCTGAAATTAAAATCTTTACACAGACTCGAGTACCTACAAGTGCACTAACGTAAATTAAGAGACTGGTTTATTAAATATTTTGCACATGAGAGTTGTAACTTCCTTTTTTTTTTTCCTTATTAAATTTCTGTCGATGTGGAGTTGAAAAGGGGAATATCTTTGAGACAAATGTGGCAGCATATGCAAGCTGCCACATATGGAGTATAACAGATGAATAGAGAATGGGAAATACTCGAGACAGAAAGGTTACCTTGCTTTTCTCAGCACTCTGCAATCTCAAAGGAATGGCAGCCAGTGAAGGGAGCAACTGCTAGGGAAGGAGTTTGCCATCTTTACAGCAAGCCAAACATGATGCATTCCATTTCTGGAACCCCCTCATTCTTGTGCTGGGAAATTACAGTGGCTTTTAGAGGGAGTTCCAGAAATAAAATTATATTCATGGTGTCTGGCTTGCCATAAAGATAGCACTTTGTATCAGGGCTGTGCTGGAATGAGTGTGGCAAGCTCTGCAGTTTCCCTTCTTGTTGAATGCAGGTATTTAGGGAAGAAGTGCTTTACAGTAAGTGTGGGTGATGGAAAAGTGGGTGTCACAGCTGACAGCAACAGGGAAGAGAGTTAGCAGGAGAGGTTTTAAGCTTTAAGTATGCTGGTCTTGAGGTGGTAGCATGGACATGAGAAGAGAATACATGGGATATTTGAACAGAAAACATAATATTGGGGGTGGCAAAATGTGAGCATGGTATTTAAGCACAAGCATTGAGCACTTCAGAGGAGCTGAATGGAGATAATGGAAGTAAACAACTGAGCTATTATTCTGTGTCAGCCCAGAGATTTAACATGAGGTAGCTGTTTGGTAGATATGAACCTCTTGGGGGATAAAAATCCTAAATTCTTTTCTAAGTTCTCTGTAAAAACAGATAAGGTTGCCTGTCAATCTACACAGTTGTGATTTTGAAGTGATTTGGCCTCAGCACTTTTCTTGGTTGTTGAGACAAGGGCCTTCTTGTCTTGTCAGAAGGGTTTGGACAACTGCAGCTCCTTTGTGTGCTATAAACCTGCAGGTCTTCAGGTTAGCTGTGTTGATTTCCAGCTATATCACATGCAGGCCAAGTCTTTGGGGTAGGAGAGGTAGGTCCCAGTCATTAATTTGTCAATCTGATCAGCAACTCCTTCAAGTTTAAGCGCTTTCAGTAACTTCCTTGTCACATCCCCTGGAATCAGCCGTGGAGGGGCTGTTCTTCAATGCTGAGAGGAGCCCCCAAAGCAGGCAGACAGTCCCAGTTGTCTCGTTCCCTTTGTGTAATTTGCTTTCTGTCTTTAATCTGCACTGCAGCTATTCTGGATCATTTCCTATTTGTTCATATGGAAGTCATTTGGACATGGGAAATCTTCACTCCTCACTGATCTATTAAATGAGAAGGAATGGCTTCATTCCACTAACAAACAGTGAAGAAATGTTAAATTTGAGCAAGGGAAAAAAAGCCAACAAGACACTGGAAAATCCCACACTCACCCAAAACCCCAACATCTATTACATGTGGTGAAGAACAGTAGAGAGAATTGGGGAGAAAAAGAAAAAACACATGGAAAGAATGCTAATTAGTGTTTTCCTAAAGTACTGCAAGGCAGATTTAAGGAAAAAAAATGATCATTTTCCTGGAGCAATGAAAGGAATTTATTTATTATTTGCTTAGCACTGCTGTGCCTAGCTTTGTTCAGTATGCAGAATACCTGCAGACTCTGCCTGGAGTCTGGAAGATAGACACATCAAAATAAGGATGCTCTAGATAACTTAGAAATGATTATCATATATGCCAGTTGCTGGTATTCTCCACGGGCTGGTATACCTTCCAAACACAAGTCACAATTGTTTCCCCCAGGAACTGAGCAAAGGGGTTTTTGTTGTTGTTGTTTGTTACTTTTTTTAAATTCGGTATTGATTTCTGCAGGATGTTGTTCTTCAGAGCTTCTGGACATTTACATCAGTTTAAAACATCAAAAATAATTAATAATCAATGTGACTTTAATCCTTTCAAAGAGAACCCATTAACCTGCAAAAAATGCTGTAGCTCACAATAGTTCCATGAAAGTGACTGTAAGCAGGGCAAGAGATGAAAGAGAGAAACATCACTCAGATATTTTCCTTTTTCAAAGAGAACTTGTATTTGAAACAGAGAACATAGCTAATATTTTATTGTAGTCAGTTTACTGTAAATTAGGAGGTTTGGGGGTTTTAAAAATAATTTTCTTTCTCTAACTTGCCTACCTAATCTTGTACTGGTATTTTCTTGAGTCATCAGTGTCTGCTTCTGAGGAAAAGATGATGATGTCACAAAATCAATATCAGAGGATCCTATACTGTAATCCCTTTTCAGGGAAGTCCATTAAATCAATGCCTCTCCTTCTGTGAGTAATGACTGTAGAATGAAGCCCTCTAATTTTGCTGTGTGAAAGAATAAGTAGATGGGATGGGATTTTACATAATTTGCTAGCAGTTATTAAATACAAGAAGAAAAATTATGATGTTTTCTGAAAGTGAAATGAATATGTAGTGAATATCTAAGTGTATTTCAAAATTTTTATTTTTCTGTCTTATAAAGTTACTTCTCAGTTGCATTGCAAAATAACATGTTAAACTGAAAAGGCTTTTTTATTTTCAAACCTTTTGAAAATTTACTCAGGACTCCATGGGCTTCGAAGCCCCATCAGGTTTCCTTTAGCAGCATTGGGGGAAATAATGAAAACTACAGAATGATGTCACCAGCATTTCACTGAAACTGGGGCACTCTGGGAATAGGGGCAATAACTTTGCACCTCACCTGTTGTTTATGTGCAGCATCAATGTCTGTTAGCTGGAACCAGAACTGACGGGTTTCCTCTAATTCTCAGGAGCTATCAGAGAGTCTACTGTGCTTCTGGGAACGCCTCCAAAGTCCAAGTGAAGTCAATGGGTGTATTTATGCTGCTGTAAATGGGCTTTGGAGCAGGCTGCAGTGGGCAGGCTGCAGTCCCAGCCGGGGGATGCTGTGGGCTCTGACACACAGCACAGAGCCAGCGGTGACGGGCTGGTGGCCCTGGGCTCGCTGCAGTGCCAGCAGCACAAACTGGAGACCACGGGATGGGTTTGATTTTTAGAATCTGAGACTCTGACAGCTTAAAGAAACTCCCCATCAGACCAGTCTTGAGCAACCTTCTTGTTTAGGGGGTAGCTGTGTTGGCAGGAGGTGGGGTATCGTAATCCACGTCTGAAGTCAGTGTAGGAACTAACTCGAGTGCTTCTGCTCTGGGGTGCTTTTCTGCAGACAGAGCCATCAATCTCCTCTTTCTCTTCCTGTTTGTTTCAGGGCTGCTCAAATAAGAGCTCACATTTAAGGACATTGCAAGCTACAGCTCCTCTTGCTGGCATTGCAGCATTAGCACAGATACATGGATGTATGGAAACCAAATTCTGCATCAATATCAGATACTTGTATCTGGATCTGAAAAATCCCTGCTTCTTTAATCATGACACCAAAACCCAGTGACCATCTGAGGCCTCTGAATTTCAGAACATAAACTCTCATCCTGCTCAGGTCAGGTGCAATCAGAACACAGCTATTATTTCCTAGACCCTTCCACTTACACCTTTGCAGCTAACTAGAGACCAGCAGACTGCCACAGGTGTGATAAAACAGATAGGTATATTTTGAACTGTTATTTCCATTTCAAATGCAGAAATGAACCAAGACTTGATAATTAATTTAAGACTGGTGCTTGGAATAATTCTTCTCCAATGAGCAAATGTACAGCCAGAGATTCCAAGTTACATATTGAGTAGGAAAGCTTGGAGGAACTCATGGAGAAGTCAAACCCTTTGAATCCTTTCCATGAAGAAAAGTGGATGTGTTCTTAGATGTCCACACAGAGTAATTGTAGAGATTAACTGAGCACTGTCTGTTTCTGCATGGACATATTTCTGTTTAAAACTTAAGAATTAGAGGGCTGCATTATCAAAAGGAATTGACAAGAACAGTAAATAAATAAAGAGTTTTGGCCCTTTGACTATAGTGCTTCACAACAGCTTTAAATGGGATCTATATCGTAATTTACTCCATATTGTAAATATTCTTTAAAAATATGATATTTAGGTTTTGGTGGTTTTTAAAAAATATTTAGTCATCAATGAACTGAACTTTGCAGGATCGTTTTTGCAAAAGTATTGTGGCAACCAAATACCATGCAGCCACTGTCACCCTGACTGGTGGGATGGGGAGGAGAATCAGAAAAAAAAGTGTGGGTTGAGATAAGAAAAGCTGATGTATGGGCACTGAGCTCTATGCATTGAGTCACAGCCTAACTATCAGACACCAGCTTTTCCTGGTTGGCATTACTGCACAAGGTGATGGACAGCCCAAATCAGGATATCAGTAGGTGTCCAGGTGGAGGAAACAAATTCTGGAATGAGTGTTCAACTTGGAGCAGAGCCACAATGCCTTCCCCATGGCCTCACCAGAGGGATGGTGTGGCTGGAATAGTTGCAGGTGACATTATTTCAAGCACAAATAAAACATGTTAATGGACATTATGAGGTTAGGAGATAAAATGGAAAAGAAGCAGAAGCATTTTGGAATGTGCCAGGGCATATCTAGCCAGCCTTGTCTGTTCCGGTTATGTACAAGGTTATTTTTGCATCCCTTCTGCATTTGGTAGCTCATCTTTAATGAAGACGTGACCTGTTTGGAGATTGGCTTTTAGTAATAATGTCTTGTAATGATTGTATGGGATCAGCTGCTTGTTGCCAATATGTACTGGGAGTAAAAGTCATCTACTGATCAGAGCATTTCCATTTTTTATCTGAAACATTTTTATTTCTTTCTCCCCTCCCTGGAGGGAGGGATTTATTTCCATTATGAGTGCTGGTTATGTGATTAAAGCATATGAGAGCTACTGGACTATCACAGGTATCTACTTGTTTATCCTTCTAGCTGGCTTTAAGCTGACAGTATTTCTCTGTATTTAAGCTGGTATTTCTCACTCCATGGCATAGCTGGAAGGGTGCAGAGGGCAGCTGCAGCACGTGGGGAAAGGGAGAGGCAAGAAATTGCTGCAGGGATGTTGAGAAAGCAGGCTCTTCAGGATTGTCCCCTGGTTGTCATCAAAAGGGCAAAGAATGTGGTGTGGAGGAGGGGCTGTGTGCATCTCAGAGGGTCAGGGACACGTGTAACAGTGATTTAGGCTGGAAGGGATGTCTGGAGAGCACCTGGTCTGAGCCTCTGCTCAGAGTGAGGCCAAGTAGGTCAGGGGCTCAGGGCCGTGTCCAGATCAGTTCTGAGCTTTTGTGAAGATGGAGATGCCACCACCCCTCTGGACAACTTCTTAGGACCCTGCAGGAGAGGAATGACAGCCAATTAAGTCCTTTTAAAGATCATGAATTGGGACACAAAAGAGTATGAAATTTTTATTAATCTGACTGTTCTGTTGCTTTGCAAATTCATTTTAAAATAATTTGGGCTATCTTCCTTTGTAGGATTTCAAACTCTGGGTTACAGTCATAAGATTTATGCTGAACTTTGCTTTTTTCTTGCATTTAGCAGTGCCTTGAAGCTTGAGCTTTAAATATTATATCAAGGATAAAATTCTTAGAGCTGCCAGTGTTAGAATGTACCTTAATTATCACTTAAGCTTTCTGCAGAGTCAGGCAGGTATCTGCCATCACTGCATATTCACTTCACAGCTTCAGAATTCTCAAGGAGGTTTTTTGATTTCTTTTTTCCCTTTTTTCTTTTTTTCTTTTATTTTTCCCCCTCCATTTTTCCCCTTCTCTTCTGAGTTACACTTCTGGGAGGAGAACCATGACTTCATATATTTTACAAGCTTAGGTCTTAGGCATGCAGGAAACCATTAAAGCCTCCCCGAGGGGATTTTTGGGAGCAATATGAGTTAAAAGCTCTTGGTGTAGGACTGGCCTCTGTCCTGGCAGTGCTAGAGCAGAGGAATCTGTCATCACTGCACCCAGCCACCAAAATTTGTATAAATCAAGGTGGTGAAATACATGTCTCAAGGGACTATGGGGGATCTTTTCTGAAAATTTCTCTTATACTTTTTATATTGATAACAGAAGCACTGCTCCTAAAATCAATAAAAGATTACAGAGACTCAATACACTTAATGAGCTCCAAAGGAACACTTTGGGCAGTGATTACAGTTTCTGTTGCCTGACTCTGCGTTGTACTCTGCATTTTATTCCTAATGATTTATAACATTGGAGGGGAGGATGAGTTAACGAATTCTTTTTTTTTTTCCCCACAGATTTTTGCCTTGAAGTTATGTTAGCTCATACTTTTAAATGTTTACCTGTCCATGCTAGAATACAGATTTCTGGTTTTTAACTACAGGATACAGAATTAAAAGAAAACAAACTGCCCTCTTCCCCCTTTCCCACCCCAAAACAAACCAAAAAAAAAAAAAAAAAACCAAAACCACAAAAACCTGAACAAAAAACCTCCCCAGGTTTACGAAGTCCCTAACATGGTGGTTGTCCTATGGCCCTTGTATCTTCCAGTCCTCTTTCCTGAACCCTGATTTGCAAGCAACATCACCCTAAAAAAACCTTATTCTTGTACCTTTATAAGGTCAGATCTTCCAGTGAATAACACAAAAGCCTATCTTACAGTTCAAAACACTATTAAAAAAACCCTCACAATTTCATCTGTTAGAGCAACAAAGTGATGCTTTTCCCCTGGACACCCTACAAGGCCAATTGTAATTTATTTTGGAAAGAAAGAGTTTCCTGCAGAAATTGTTTACCATTTTCTGAACTAAAAGGTGTCAGCAGAGAGTGTGAGGATATCTTGAGGAGCAGAGCTTACACAGAAGCAGGTGAGTTTACAGAGAAAATGGAAAAACCTCTGGACTATACATTTAACAGAAAAGAAATGGATAGATGGGATTTTGGATGATGAACCACATCAGCTGTGCTCACACTGTGGCTTCAAAAAGTTTGGTCCTCTAATCCCAACTCTTTTTCAAAGCCAGGCTTAGCTATGAACTTAGACCTCGAGGTTCCCTCACTCCCTGTGTGCCCAGCAGAGCTCAGGGAAAGGGCTCCAGGCTGGAGCAGCTCTGCTGCAGAGCCCCTTGCCTGCAGCACAATTTAAATGCATGATTTCAGTTGGCATTAATCATTTGGAAGGCTTATAGCTTATTAACACAGGAATTTCCTGTGTCACCTGGGCACTCTTCTGCTTTTCCACAGCATGTTGGGCTTTTCTCTGTCTTTTGCAGGTTTAAAGAACAAAGTCTAGAGGTGCCAGAGGATGCCTGGTGTTGGTCATTTCTGGTTTTGTCCAGAACATTACACCCTCCAGTACTGTGAGAGGGATGGCTGGGAGTTGCTGGATGCCCAGGGTGAATTTTTGCAAGGGTGATGGAATGTCTTTTTGCACGAGGAGAGGAGCCCCAGCCTTTGTGAGGAGAAGCAGATGGGCTGCAGAGATGTGCCTGCATCCTGCACCCAGGGATGCACGTGCTGAGTTAAGAAGGCTAATAGAGGGGATGAGGACTGTCCCCTTCTGCCCCCTGACAAATCCATCTCCGTGCTGTCAGAAATGGCTGTGAAATGGGAGTGCTGTGATTTTTCTCTGCTGAAATGGTCTAGTCACGTTTGTCTCTTTTCCCCTCTGCATATTGGCACATTCTTTCTGTGTGCCTATTTACCCAAAGTCTTTACTTGGAGTGTTGGACTAAAGGTCATATCATTTTTTTTTTCTCTTTCTCTCCTTTTTTTTTTCTCTCTAGTCCCTCTGTTTCTAAAGATGTCAAGCTAAATAACTGATGATTTCTACTGATGCCAGAAGGCCTTCATAATATGCATATTAGGGTTTAGTGTATTTTTCTTTTTCTGCATCTCAGTGCTCTCAATTTGTATGCAGAGCCATCCTCTTACCACGAGCTCCTGTGCCCAGAGCTGAGGATTATGTTCTTATCCAACATATGTACACAGCCTGAAATGCTAAATCTCAGCTACTAGAGGAACAGAAAGATGTTATGGTTAAAGGAACTGTGTCAAAGCAACCAGTCAGATCAATCTATAAATCATTATGTTTGAGAGGCAAGATAAAGATACACTTTGAATATGTGTCCCCTGACCAGTACTGATTCATAAATTTAAATATTGCTACTCTGACTGTGAGGGATTAAGCAAATACGGGTTTTTATTCAAAATAATGAAACCCAGTTTTGTGGCAGTGATGGAGGAATCTCTGTGGATGCTGTTCTATGCAGAAAGGGTTAGATTTTGGTAACCTGTAGCATGGGGACTGTGGAAACAGCAGGGCAGTGGCATGGTGGGTTGTTCCCTCGCCCCTTCAGCCAGGCTTGCTGAGAGACCAGAAGCAGTTCCTGCAGGACTCCACCTGCTGATGTCCCTGTCCCATCCTGTCCCCACTGCAGCAGCTCATGCAGAGGGAAAGGAGAGGGCAGAACAACTCACCTGACTTTGTAGCTGCACCCATTTGTACATCCATGGATAAACTGTAGGCTAATCTGGTTTCCAGATTTTGTGAAGCTGTACTTGAGGGAGAGAGGAGGAACACCTCTGATGCAGCAGCTTGTTGGAGAGTTTAAAGAAATGTCTAAGGAAGTGAAAAGATTAATCTTTTCCTCTTCTTTCCCCTCAGGGCTTAAATACTAGATGATTTTTTTTAATAGGCAGTGTGTGAATGTTTTATTTATTAATCCTGTGCAAAAAAAACTGTAGAGGTTGAGTATTCGGAAGGTTTTAGAAGCAAAATAATAATTTGCATTGACTGACAAACATTATTTTAATAGTTTTTGCTGTGATAGAGAAGCCTAAGAGGCTTCCCAGCAAATATTTTTATTCTCCAGAAAGAGCACTTCAGTTCTAAGCTTTCAGCCCTCTCTGAAGAAAAAAGGAGGCAGGGCCAGTCAGTCAAGGAAAATTCAACAACTAACAACCACTTGAAGTTATCTGCAAATAATTGCAATCGACTGAGATCTGTATTTTTCCAAGAATAAAATGCTATCCCATTTTTCCCGTTTATCCTCTCCAGTGTTTTTCCCCTTACTATTGTTTCCTTGGCCTCTTTCCTCTTCTTCCCTTTCTGCTTCACTTGCCCTCCCTGAACCTCCTCCATGTGCACTTAACCCTGCTCGAGTCCCTTTGGCTCACACCCACCCTCCTCACCTACACTGTGTAACCTCATTTCTCCAGTATTTTGCTTTTAGCTTCCCTGTGAAGTGGTGTTTCTCCAGTAAACATTTTGGGATTGCAGCTTTGTAACAATCAAAGAAAAGGCTCTTCTGCACACACCATTTGCAGTCATTTAGCTCCACAGTTAACTTCCAGAGGAATGCTAAATAGTCACAAAAAGACTGTGATTACATGAAAAGACTATTTTAGTGAAGATAGCTGTTATTCAAATAGAGATCATATTTCTCAGGGAAAAAAAGGGCCAATTACTGAGCTTTGTCACCTACACTGTGAATTCAAATGAACTTCATCTAAAGCGGCAGTTGTGACACTGATTTTTACCGAATGTAACTAAACCCTATGACTTTCAGCTCAGCTGGCTGTGGCTATGCTGGGTTCCAGAACCTTTTCCTGGTTACAGCTCACAGAATCACAGCAGGGTTGAGGTTGGAAAGGACCTCTGGAGGTCCAACACCCTGGCTCAGGCAGGGTCACCAGGGCTGGGTGCAGACAGCTTTTGAATGTCCCTCAGCAGGTATCTCCATAACCTCTGCGGGCTGGGTGTGCACCACCACCAGCTGGCTCTGGGATACCAGCACAGAATCAACACACAGCTTGATATACACTACTGTAAAATAGAAATACATCTATTAATGAACTTTTCCCCCCAAAATTAAAAATATAAATACATCTATTAATGAACTTTTTCCCCCAAAATTAAAAATTAAAAATTCTATTTCCTTAGAAATATGTGGTTGATTGTCTTAATAATAATGTGCTATAATCTTAGTCTGGGAACTCCAAGCCTTTTGTGAAGACCTTAAAATTGATTTTTATTCTCCCCCCACTACCTTCACCTTTTCGTGTGAAACATTTAGTGCAAGTTTGTTTGGGTGCTTTTGTCTGTCTGAATTATATATGTTTCTTCCATTTATCATACTCTAAGCTTTCTGGTAGATAAATTGGTCCTACTCTACACCAGGACAGGTTGATGGCCCATAAAATAGATTTTCTAGGACTATTGCTATGGTTATGTGGTTTATACCTTCCTAAGTTCTAAACTCACCATTGCTAACAACAGTGGGGTTCCCCCATGACACAGAGGAATTTAATGAATCCCATTGTTAGCAAGCTGCGATGCTTTCCCTGGTAGGTGAATGATCTTGCTTGTGAATATCACTGTTTTAAATTCTTACAGTTTTTGCTAGAAAACCAGTCACTTTGTCAGTCTGTGAAAGCAAATAAGTAGTGGACTAAAAAGTGGACCACAGCACATTTTGTGAGGGTTATCTTCAGAGTTCCATGCATGGGTGGAAAGCCAGTGGCTGGGTGCAGGCTCTGAAATCCAAGAAATTGAGTGGCAGCTGTGAGCTGCAGCTGGGGGTGGTGTGAGACCCCCTTCAAGAGAGGTGTCCTGTTAGGGGCACAGTTCCTGTGGCTTCTGGTGTGCTGCTCCTTGAGCAGGTGGTGCAGCTGGGCAGGTGGCTCTGGAAGAGAGTGGAGTGGCACAGGGGTCACAGAGCAGCAGGGAGGGGCTGAGCTGTGCAGGTGAAGCAGGGACATGTGCTAGGGGCAAACCTGCAAGCCTCAGGTGGCTCTGCAGATGTTTCCTCTTCTTCCTTGCAGGAATTCTGTCAGGGCACATTTCCATGGCTTCAGAAGCCTTCCTCAGTTTCTGGATGTCTGATAGCCAGAGCAGGTTGGGGACTGCTCGTAGGAGCTACTAAGCCAACCTGCTGAGAGTGCTGAAATTGCTGTGCACGTGCAGAATAGCTCAGAGCTAAGAGAAAAGTGTTGCCTTTATGCTTCCGAACGTGTTAGGAAGAACTGCAAATGCCTTCAGAGACATCTGCCTGTGTGTTTCTGTACAAGCCCAGCAGTTTGGTTTCCTTAATGTCACACTAACATAATCAGAGGTGGAGCGAAGAAATTTGTGAGGAAAGGATGCTGGGACTGCTGCCTTTCGTGTGCTGTAACACATTTCCTGGATCATCTTTGTTAATGGGGGACAAGGGCAGGCAGTAAAAATGGCCAAAATTTTGAGGAAGACCAGATCACTTTTAACTGTGGGAGTTCAGTTGCCTTCTGGCTACCTCTAGAAATGATTTGTCATCAAGTAAGGTTGTACATCTCAGCTGTCACTTGAAATAGGGTCTGGAATTAAACTATATTCAAAGCATTTCCCATTATTAAGCAGATGAAGTGACCTGAAATGGAAGCATTCACTTGATCAGCAAACCAATTACTACCATAAAACCTTGCTTGACTTTGTTTTGGTAAACTGCAGTTCTGCACTGGAGGTGGTTATTTTTAGGTTTTTACTTCAATAGGAGTTTCTGCTGAAGTGGAAGCATCTCAGCAGAGTAGCATGGGACAAAGGATAATTAAATCCTGGCACTAAAGGAGCTGAGAGGTAGAGAGTATTCACACTGGTGTTCACATACTTGCTCATGTCTATCTCATTTCCAAAGGAAAATGAAAATTAACGATGCAGTATTTAAATGATTCCATATCTGTCTTTAATTGCAGTTTGTAAACCTGCAGGTTGTAAACCTGTCATGATTATGCAATGAATATTCTGAGTTTATTTTCTGTTTTGTTGTGGTTTTTAATTATAGATTAACATGTCCTTTTCAGACAGTTTACAGCTGGGTATCCTGCTGCCCATGACACACCTAATGCACTTGCAGGAAAAGGAATAACATCCAGGAAAGCAAATTGCTGCCTGCTCTGATCACAGGAATGAGCAATTTACTGAATACAGACTAAATTTCAGTCATAAGTAATGCATTAACATTGGTATTACACCATCAGCATTGCCCTTCTGCCCTTAATAAAATGAAAGAAAGTTCACCTTTTAAATTGTATTCAGATTTATAATTGAGCACTTTGAGTGATGGGTTCATCTAATGCAAGCAAAAGGAAGTGATTTACAATGTCTGTCAGTAGAACATTGTTATGTGAGGAGAGATTAACAATCATAATTTCAGACTCAACAGTATTTAAAATTCTGAATTGTCTGTTTTAATGCAAATGCTCTGTCTTTAAATACTGTGCTCTGTCTTAATTAGGTGAAATAACCCTTCCTTGCTTGGGTAGTCCCCTAAATTAGTGACCAGCCTAACACCCTCAGGATCATGCTTTTGCATTGTTTAACCTGTTCCAATCACACAAAGTGAAAGAAAAAAATAATAAACTGGTCTCTTACATATGGAGCACAAGAGGCATGCCTTCACATCTAAACTCCTCTGGATTCATTTCCAGTTTTTTATTTTAAGAGGAAACTGGTGGGCATCAGTGGGCTCAGCTCAGACTTTGCCCATGCTGGCCCCTCCCAGAAGGACAAACTGCTCTTGAGGCTTGGCCATTGCAGCTGAGATGTGTCTGGGATGAGATTTACCTCACATTATCCATTAAAAAGATGGGTATAGCCTGGGCATGAGCTGTGTATTTTGCTGTATACTCAGTGGAGGGGATTATACATCCCAGATGCTTCATATTGGTGCCAAGGTGAGGTAACTTACCCTGCACACTTGGTCTTCTCCATCCAGACAACATGATTCCAACTTTCTCAGACCAGGTGCAGCAATTTTGAAGAGTTTCAGCTGAGAATAAAAGAAATCCAGGTTTCCTGGCAGCAGCCAGCCCCCATGCCCAGGAGTCTTTTCCTTCATGTCTTGGGTTGTCCTGTGATGGTTTTTCTTGCCTGTGTGACAGCACAGGCAGAGGGATTTGGAGACAACAGATACCAAACAAAATGTAGCGCTGAAAATTACCTGGCATCCTTGAATATTAAGATTCAAATGAAATTGCATTTAAAAGTTGTTTGTAAATTATATGGAAAAGTGAGGGGTACAGTCTTTCTAGTAGTGCATGGCAAGATCCTTTGTGGGGGTTTTGTGCTTGAGAAAATCACAGTGTTTTGAGAACTGACGACTTTACAGCTATTAAAAGCAGTATTTCTAATAATTATTAGACATCACAGTGCAACCTGCTTGGCCTCTGGTTCCACTATAATTTTGAAACTCCCATTAGGCTCTTTGGATGCTATAACTGAAGTTCATATCTCTTAAATGCACCTTTTGGGCTGCATCCGATTTTATGGTGCAAAAAGCAGAAGAATTTCATGAGAGAATTGTTCATGAAAGCTTCTGGGTAATTTCAGCAGTTTTGAATGAAGTAATTTGGACTACAGTTTTCAAAGCTCTGTGAGAGAGATAGACCATTAATGGGAGGAGAATATTAAAGCATCAGTCCTATGTTTTAAGCCCAGAATTGATTTTAGCTGCCATCACAGAGTTAGAATTTCACCCTGAAGTCTTAGTGATGAAACTAGCCTGAAACCTAGTCAGCCCTCTTTCCCTTTGTCATGGTACAGGCTAAGCCAAGAAAGCATGATGAAATAGAAGAATATTTATGAGAGACCTTCCACTTGCTGTTTTGGAGAGAGATTTTGCCTTTTAGGGTACATACAAAGCCGTGTGATTATCCAGCTCTGACTACAGGAACTACCACCTGTGTTGGATCCTCAGTAAGTCATAAGGCTTGGAGCACCGTCCATAATTACCTAATGAGGTAATTTATTCCATCAGCCTCCAGCCTTTGGGTCTCCTGAGACTGTAGAGGTTTTCCAAATTGTTTGTGTTGGTTATTGTATTTTTGTCTATAGACTCCTACTCCTTTTGTTAACCTCCATACACATAGCTAAGAAAATGTCACTAATTTTGGCAAGCACTTGGTCTTATTTCTTGGAAGTCTTTTGATTTTTGTTATCCAATCCATGAAAAGTGCTGTAGGAAGTGGCACAGAGATCTCATGTTAAGCTGAAGGAGAAACAATAAAATTGTTTCCTTTTACACTTAATTGCTTACTCAAACTGATTTGAATTCATATGAGATTCATTTGCAAAACATCTTCCCCACAAGCTGAAATATTAACACCAGCAGTAAAATCAGCCATAAGGTGCTTTCTTTTTCATTGATTTATCTACCTAGATGCTTCTATCAGTACACAGTGAGCCCACATTGCTTCACTTTGTATAATTTGCTGGGTTCCATTTAGTAGTTTGCATAGTTTTACTTGTTTCTGGTGGTTTAACATGGAGTTGTGGTTGTTCTTTTAAACAGAAGAAAAAGGTGGGGTTTTGCAGATTTCTTTGGTTATTTGAATGTATTTTTTATTTGTTTTATTTTTGGGTTTTTTGGTCATGTTTATTGTGCATTCTTTAAATGTAATATTCCTAAAATATTTGTGTTCACATCAGGCTCCAGAATATTTTTCCTATTCTCTTTGTTATTGTTACTAATGTTTTACAAAAAAAACCCAAATTGCTACGCACCCTTTGAAAGTCTGAAATTTGTCTTTGAAGTGTAGTGTGATATGGACTCGACAGCTCTTTGAAACAAGCAAGGCTGGAGATGTGGATTGCAGAAATCCTCCTGGATACAACCCATTTCTGGTGCCTGAGCTTCAGAGAAGTGGGTCAGCAGATTGTGCTAGTGGATGAAATATGCGGTTAGGATTGTTTGCTTGCTTTGGTTTTTGAGGGTGGCTCACATTTGTGTTTCTTTCTCTCGCTTTTTGTCACAGGCAATTTTATAATCTAGATTTTTGGTTCAGGTTATTCCTTTGGTAAAGGTTATTCCTTTTATATCAAGAAGTGTACATTGCTTTTATTTCAAGTTGTTCTTACTGTAGGTATTTCTATTATTCATATCATGGTGTAAGACTTATACATAAAAGGGGATGAGTAGGGGAAAAAAAGCTCACACACTGATAATTAGGCATACATCGAAACCCATAAGCTGTGGAATTTCTTAAAGTAATAGCTGAATCTTATGGTAATATGATTTTAAACAAATATTTTTAGAATAAACTGGGTGGCTAGGAGTGGTTTTTCTCTTTGCAAAACTGAATAACACCAGCATTACATGATAATAGTTAATACCCATGCGAATATTTGCATTTCAGCTGCCAATCTGCCCCTGCTTTACACAAAAGTGTAAGTAGCTTTTCTCACTGGGTTTATGGGAGGGAGTTTGCTGTACCACACACACCTCACAGATGGTTATGATTTCTAGAGCTGTCACTCAATTGAGCTTGATTGTAATTTAGCCCATGGGAATCCTTCTCACTTATGTTGCTCTTCCCTTTGTTAACATTAAAAAAAAAAAATATCAAGAAGTGGGTAACCAACACCGAAGTCTCTTTTCTATAGAAAAGCAGAATTTCCCTCCTGCATTATGCCTCTGCCCTGGACCATCATCACACCTCTGTGCAGACACAGCTTTATTTGGTTTATTTGGACCAGTGAAACTTGGATTTTCCTTAGCAAGTGTGGGTGAAACACTTCCTCTGACCTTCTCACTGGGGCTGCTGCTCCTCTTACAGCCCCCCTGGTTTTTAGGGATGAGCCTCACAGCCAGGCTTATCTACTGCCACAAGAAGGCAGCAACATTTGCTCTCTAATGCCCTTGGAGCTGGATTAAGTAGGAACCTATAAAAGAGGCCATATATCCCTTTCCACTACCTTCAAGCCATTTATTCCTATTAGCATAACTTTTTTGGCATCAATTTATTTTCACTCTCTAAGATCACTATCAAAATGCAGCGAAATTAATTCAGAAAAGAATATGCAAAGGAAATAAAAATATGCTAATCCCAGGGAATTACTTTTTCATGGCTCAAATAAAAGCATCTTCCTTCTCTTTCTCTCTCTGCCTTTCTGCTTTTTATTTCACTTTTATGACTGCAATTTGAAATCTTAGGCCCTCATTTTTGCTGAGCGTGAGAGCAGCTTACACATTTCAGTGGCACATGCAGAGGTCTTAATGTAACTTTATCTTCACCTTGTCAGAGGGGTATTAAGAGGCTTGTGACAGATGTTCTGGTTCTACCAGAACGAAATTTTAAGCAGGGTGCAAGTGAACATGACATGGATATTGTAACTGGTTTATGCCTGGTTTATACCTCTTTTTTTTTTTTTTTACTTTTTCCCTACTTCTCCTTAAATTTCTTTAAGTTTTTAAAGTGAACATGACATGGATATTGTAACTGGTTTATGCCTGGTTTATACCTCTTTTTTTTTTTTTTACTTTTTCCCTACTTCTCCTTAAATNCCCCTTAAAGTTCTTTCCCCTCTTTCTTCAGAATTCAGAAAAGGTTTGTAATTAGCTGGGCAAGTAAATGTTTAATCTCCTGATTTCCACCAGATGTACGTGTTGGGTTTTGTAAATACAAGCAGAGCTTTGGACCAGTAACACTTTCTGAATTGAAAAAATTAAATAAAATCAAGGACATACCTCAGATTGTAATCTGAATAATGTATGGGTGTCCTATAAGATCTCAGAGTAGATAATTAGAGTTTCATGACTCCTAAGACTGCTGATGTATTTAGAACACTTTATTGCTTTGTGGAGCACCAACAAAATTTGATTTCAGCTTCAGGAGAGAGGCATCTGTGATTCCTGTTTTGCAAAACCCAGGCCCCATTACTGTGAGGGGTCATACTCTTAAGTCAGTGCCAAATTAATTTCATTCCCCTTGTGTTTACATGTTGAGTGGGTGAGAACAAACATTTCAGCACCTTGGAATTCTTCTAGTTACTTGCCATTTAATGCTCCTATCAGACAAACTGTAAATAAGAGTGTAATTAATTATTCTCTACTTACACGACAAGTTGGATATAAGTTCCATCCCCCTGGGAGTCTATTATTTACCTGATGGTGAGGGGAGATTACTGCAGGGTTATCTGGAGACTACCTGGAAGATGAACCTGAGTTTTGTGTTCAGTTATTTGTACATCCTTCCCAACCTGTGAACCAGATTCCACTTAGGACCCCCACAAAGAAGGAAGAATTTAGGAGACACCAGCTCTTATAATTGCAGCTGGCTCCTTTTCACTTGCCTGAAAGAACCAACATATGGCAAATTCTTTATTCCTAACTAAATTTTCTGCATAAGGAAGCTGCCAAATTGTTAATTCTGGAAGCAAAATCGCAGTGCTTATCCACACTAAAGATGCCACTGAAAGCAATGCCAGCTCCACGTGTTGCAGTTCTTTCCCAGAGGCATTTTTTTGGGGTGAATCTTTACTTTGTGTCCATGGTAAGATGCTCTGTTTCCTTCTGCTGAGCACTGCGGTGCTCTCAGGGTCAGGGGCCTGCATTATGTTGCTGCATGGGTTGTTCATGTTCATCATGTTCATCAAGAAAAATCAGTAAATCTATTTTTCTTTTCCAACAGTAATAGAACTGCAGTCTGGTTTTGGACTCTCTCTTCTTTCTGATGTCTAAAAAATACAAAAAAAAAAAAATTAGGCAGAAAATTCAAGTAGTGCTAAGTGTGAAAAGTCCTCCAAAATGTGAGACAGGAGAGGCGTGAAGACATTTGCAGAGGAGGAAAGGAGGGAAGGGTCTAATTAACCTTTTGCTTTGTCATTTTCATGCTTTTGCCTTGAAATTTTTATGCACCTTCCAAATTTCAAAGCAAAGATCTAATGCATGAATAGATACAAAAATATCTTTCCTCTCCCTGCCCCAGCTATAATTTGGGGAGAGGGAAATCATAATTTTAAGTGAATTTCTCCTGCACTACTGTAAATAAGAAAGGATTTTATAGAGACCGTATAAACCTTAATTAGAAACCTCATTAATAACTACTGTAATGTTAACAAATGCTTTAGGATGACCCAAGTGTCAAATAAGTAAACCTTTGTACAAAACTTTTCCCAAGTGCAGTGGCAGCATTAGCATTGACCTCACAAGAGGGAAGACTGAACGCTGTAGTTTTCAGTGTGCAATCAATGGAATCCAAGGTTGTGTGACATAATGATTATTCTTATCTTCCTCCAGCTATTCTGTCTGTTTTGTAATTACCTCCTGCTTCTCCAGGCACTGGAAACAAGATCCTTCTTCTAATAGATATTGAGAGATTTGGGGCTTTTCTTAACATTCAGAATACAGGAAGACACTTAACATGTTAATAGTACACCATGGTCTGAAAACTCTCTTTTTCTAGAAATTGAGTTTGAAGTTAAATCTCTTAAAGTGTTTCCATTTTGTTCAATTTGGCTTCATTTAAAAAAAATAAATCTTGCAAACAGTAAGACTCCTGAGTGGAATTATCAGTTTAGGTTTCATCTGTAAAGGAAGGAGGTTGATTGACCACCTTACTGATATCAAATGTGCCCTGTTGGAGGTGGTCTGTGAGACTGAAAGGTAGTTTTTGTGCATTCCTCCAACCAGTTCTGGCCATTCCTGCTCTTCCTGATTATCCATAATTTACAGCACAAGTATGGCTTGGTGGAGCAGGCTCTCTCAGGACCAACTGGTGTGCTAAAGACACCTTCTCCACTCCAATGTTATCATTTTTTTAGCTCTTTCTTTCCACATAAATTGGATAGTCACATAAGTGTACAGAACCAATTTTCTGGTGGTCTTCTATCTGGAGAATTTTTTCCTGGCTGATTGTCTCAGTACTATTCCAATTAGCCATTGCAAAGGGAAAAAAAGAACAAAAAAAGGCAAATGTATAAATCTGAATGCTGCTTGAAAGGGAAGAGGTAAATGAAGTAGAAGAAAGGCTTTCCAGATTAGAAATAGGCTAAAGAAAAGCAGCTTAGTTCAGTAACCAATTGCCCAAGGCCAATTTTAACCATGAAGAGGTTTGTCATTTCAGCTTAGAATAAAATTGGGGGAAAAGAGCCCACCCCCACCCCAAAACAAACCCAAAAATGAAATGGTTTAGCCTTTCAAGGTGAGGAGAGAGCTGTGAGACAGAAGCAAACCAACACATTTGCACACCACTGGGTAGCAGGAAGCAGCCAGAATATCATTTCTCATTTACCTGCGTGCCAGGGCATGATCCTGACTACAGCTTTCCAGGTTTATGGGAAATTGGTCCTCAAATCTCATTGTAATTCAATTGGAGACAGCTGTCTAATTTCCTCCTCTGCAAATCTCATTTTCTATGAAGGACACAGCCACAGAGGGCCAAAAGCAACATCCCTCAGGTAACAGCCTTGTGTTCAGCATGCTGAGCTCTCTACTCAGGAGTTTACCCTGAGAGAAACTGTGGTTTAAACCAACAGCACCAACAGGGATGGAACAAGGGCCTTTATTATTATTTAAGGATGTGATTTTAATAGTAATTCCACAAAATGAAATTTTGGAAGAGCGGCAGTAATGCTTTTCACAGGAAAAGGAAAGCTGCTGAATGGAAATGCTAAATTCCCATCAACCCTCTGGCTGTGAAAGGACATCTGAGAAGCTTCAAAGTTCTCTGTTATTGTGTATGAATTTGCATAAATCTCTCATCCCAGAAATGAAAATACCAAATGCCTCAAGCCACAAAATACTCAGTGTATTTCTGATTTCACTGTGACAAAGGAGCATTGGAAATCTCAAGGAGATGAGTGCTCTCCAGGGACTCCACTCTGATTTCCTTTAGAAGTTGGCACAGCAGAGGTGTAAAATGGCTTCAGATGAAATGATTCATGAAGTAATTAAAAGAAAAAAATCAACAAAAAAAACAGCCTGGTGAATGAGGTAACATCAAACCATAGTCCTGTGGTGATGAGAATTTCATCAATATTCAGGAGTGAATTTTATGTCTTGCATTTTTCTGGGCTTAGCTCATGGACTCCTTGACCTTCACTCTCATACTTTAGGGACTGAGTACTCCCTTTCTCTTTACATTGCAGTTGGTTCTTTGAGTTACACCAGTTTGTCCTTCCTCAGTCCACTAAACAGCCTTCAGCTTCTTGTGAAGGTCAGGAATATGAAGAGGATTGCAATAAAATAACATTGTTCCAAAATGTGCTTTTTTATTAGCATTAAATCTGGCAACAGCTGCTAAGGGGAAAGGATCATAAACATTATTGGGCACTTTTAATTACAGTAAAAGACAGTTCCAGGTTGTGTTATCCTGTCTCCTTTGTACTCAGCTTGAATCTTTCTAGGGTAGAACCATGATACTAAGTTCTGTCAATACAATGTTCCTGAAATCATATATCTATGGAAGCCAGATCCTGTTTGCTCTCAAAGCCAGGTGGACCTATCAACAGAAATAGCAAGTAAGTTAAGTGAAAAGAATGTGACACTTGCTTTTTTTGGCATGAAGTGAACAATGCCAATGACTATAATTTACAGCCTATAAATATTCATGAGGAAAAGCTTAGTTTCTGTGGCACATGCTGGAAATGGGTTGTTCTGTTGAATTTTTCCATCAAATTCTGGGGAAGTTCAGATAAGGTAAGACTAAAAAAAGGAGTAAATAAACTCATCCCAAATGGGTTTGTCTGATTTCTCTCAGTATGGCATCTGTTCGCATTCCTCGAGTCAGAGCCTGGGGTTTAAACACTAACTTGACTTGTGTTTAAATTGCTGAAGTGACAAGCCTGGACTCCAGTTCTACTGACCCAGTTCTCTCTTCAGAAGATTCCTTTCCCTGCAGAGTGAGTGATATGTTTGCAACAGGGCAAGCCTGTGCTCCACTCCTTACGTGATCAGAATTAGCTAGTATGTTTTGTATATTTTAATTTTCAAGCCACTTGCAAAGTGTTGTGGTGGGTTCTTTTGGGTGTGAGTTTGTTTTTTGTAGTTTGTTTCTTGTTCTCTGTTATGTACATTTATCTTAGACTTAAGAGAAGTATCTTACCTGCCGCTGCACAGACTGATTTCTCATGCACAAAGCAAACAAACAAACAAAAACCATCTTGGTGGACTTTCTAATGAAGTGAAATGAGGCAGCTGAAAATTCCTCCAGTTATATGCCAACCCTGGGATGTGAGGTTGTGAGATAGATAAAGAGAATTGACTCCTGAGTTTTATTCCTAAGAAGGAATGGTCCAAAATGGTGTTGGTTGCTCTGCTGCCTTGGGCCCCCCTCACTTAATCTCTGCCCAAAGGCTCAGCACTCCTTTCACCCAGCAATCACCAACCTGTGCAGCAGCAGACTTAGGTCTGTGTGGGGTATTTTTACCCCATTCAGGGATTCTGCTGCAGGGTTTTATTTTCTCTTTTGGGGGCAGACAGCCTCAGACACAGCTATAACAACCTGCACACAAATGACCACACTGCCCACTTCCATGGCACGCATGGAGTGGGATCCCCTCTCACTGCCAGAGGTACCAAAGTGCAAATCCTGGTCCCCACCTCGGCTTCCTCTGATCCCATGATGATCACACCTCTATATTACATGGTAATGACTTTTTCCATATGGAAAGTGTGATGGTTTTACTGAAAGATGCTCATGGAAGAACTGGAGCAGAGCTGGTGACTTTGACTGTGTTGAATGCAATTCTGTTTTCCCTGTAGTTAGTACCTTCCCACTTCCAAAAAGGTGATGGAAAGGGGCCTTAGCAGTGTTTAATAACTTGCAAATTCATCTCTTTAAAGGCACATTTTGGAAAAAATCTGGTTGCAACCTTATCAAAGCTTTTTCTGTATCTTGATTAGAAGCATTTTCAAGGGCAGCTACAGGAAAAGGAAAAACACTGGTTGCCTGGCACTAATTTGAATTTATGAGAGAAAAGAGGAAAAGTCAAGTAATTAGGAAGAGAAGCTCTTGTCTAATCATGCCCATGTCTACAGAGCATTACTGCTGCTTACAAGAGATCCTCTTCTGACAACCCCATGCTGCCAAGCCTGTCTGCAAGCTTTTGGCTCTTTTATCCAGATGCTGAATAATCTCAGCTGTGCTCAGTGCAGTTCCCAACTGCCTGCTTATTCTGCAGCCCTGCATATCCTGCAAGCCAGGCCACATCCCTGCTGCCCAGTGCCTCTGCTTTGGTGAGGTGGGAACCCTGCACTTTTATAATTTCATTGTGGAATTCAGCACTAACCCAGAGTGAACTTCTCTCCTATAAATCACCAGTAATGCAACCACTGGCATGGTGCAGTTAGGATTTAAAGACATATTCTCAGTGTTTGTTGGGTGGTTTGTCAAAATCACTTACTCTGTGTTAGATTCTGGCTTTCAGAAGGAACTTGTATGGAGTCCTGGAGCAGGGACAGCTGGTAGGAACTGGGCATGTGGCTGACAATCATAACAAGATGATCTACAAATGGTACACCTTTTTTATTTCTTGGGGAATATTACATCTTGATGAAACCAGCAAGAAGAAGAGGGAATGACTGAGAGAAAATTATTCTTGGATACACCAGAAAATAGACCAACTTTGGCATTATTTTTTAGTTTAATTCCTTTTCACTTTCCACGCGACTGGTCATATCTACCTCACTTGTTGAGCACAGGTGCATTTTTGTTTCACAGTCCAGTCATCAGAGCATAGCAGGATCTGGCTGACAGTTCTACTGCATCAAACACAGGAATTTTAGGATGTTAAATTTAAATATTACCAGCTGTCTTCCATGCACTCCAAAATGAGTGTTACAAATTTGAAGAGAGTCTTTTAGCTCTTGTGCCTTTTGGCAAGAATTAGCTGGGGAATCTCCTAGGGGGAGTAACACGGGGAAGGTGACCCAGGAGGGAAACTGGATCTTTGTGCTAAATCCTAAGGTAAAAACTGCTGAAGCAAATGAAAGCTCTCTATGGACTTAAAAGTGTTCAGTCAGGAAGTGCAAGTGCATTTGTACATGCAGAAGCAAAAAAGAGGTGAACAATCTGCTTGTGTCAGCTCTGCTCATCCTGAAGATACATGCATGGCTTTGGCTTCCTCTTTTTAATTTTTTTCCTTCCCTCTAACAAGAATGTATGTCCTGGAAGTGCCACAAAGAAAAGATTTTTGTTTTATCTGGAAATCTTTGTTATGGGTTTGTTTTCCTGCTCCTTAAAAAGCCCACTGAAATGTAAAAAAAATTCATCCATCTCATTTCATTTCTCTTTCAGCATCCAGACTCCACGCTGAGGTCATTAATACCTCAGGTGTATTACCTCACCACAGTCTGTTGCTATGGAAATAGCTCCAAGCATTTTCAGTGTCTTGGCTGTGCATCTTGGCAAGAAGGGCTGCATGCAGGGCAGCAAAGAGTAATTTTAAAACATACTGAGCAAAATTTAAATATTTACGAGTATTCCAAAAGCTTTACGTGCCTGTAAATCTGCCCATGCTTGGTGGTGATTTTATGCAGATTTCCTTCTCACCTGCCTGATTTTTATCCCTTACTTTTTGTGTGAAAGTGATTTCTGAAGAAAAGAAATGGCCTGTACAGAAAATAATAATAATAATAATAATGATTTTATAAAGGAAAAGTTTTTTCCTCCCATGTGTCATTCAGTTTTCTAGGTGTTCCTATGCACAGCTTCAAGCAATATAAATATACAAGCACTGCATCTAAAATGCCACTGTTTTTAATAATAGACCAAGCAGCAGATAGTGCCATGTTCTCCCTGAACTTCATGGTTTGACTTATTCTCTTCACCCTGTGCTGGTAATTATTGCCTGGCTTAGGCACAGCTACACAGGCTGTTTTGCACCTTTCATTTAAGGATCTTCATGGGCTTTATACAAGTTAGGGCTGAATTGAGCTGCTCTTATCTCTCTGAGGGAATATGGAAGAATTATCATTATATTTTCTCTGTTGCAGTGTCAGGCTGTGGCTGCTGACTCTGTGGTTCACAGCAATAACCCTTGGCTTAAAGGACAGGGCACATTTTATGTGTGTGGACCATGTGAGTGGTGCTGTGCCCCAGTGACAGCGAGGAAAGGTGACAGATCAGGGAGGCCAATGATCCCTGGCACTGCCAGGATTCCCCTGGAGAACCATTTGCTGCTGCACTCAAATTAAAGGCACTTGTGAAGGCTGGTCTTAAATTTCTTGAAGACTGAAGTGGTCTCCTTTCCTCCACAAGCTTCAGTGTTGGGAAAGCCTAAAGGTGAAATAAAGCAGAAAGAGAGAGATTTTTCTTTTTTTTTTTTTTTTTGGTTTTGTTTTATTTTCCCACCCAAGCTCCTTACTTTACTATGAGGTGGCATATTTCTGATTAGCCCCGTGGAGAAAGTTTTAGATATTTTCAGTAGAGAAAATCAGCCAAGCCTTGTGCCTAGGAAGGAAGCTGAGGAATTAGCAGGAGCACCTCCTCTGTGGGGGATGCACAGTAAATGTCTCTTCCCTGGGTGCTGTCTTTGCCTTCCTACTTCTGTGCTGTTCCCTGCTGCCACTAAACTTTGAAGCCCCTTCTTTTTTCTTTTCTTTTCCTTGTTGTCCCTCTCTAGAATGCCTTTCAGAAAAGCCCAGACATGCAATGAGCAAGACTTATGTTTTTAATCTACCTGGTTTGAGATGCCCACTGAGCAGTCTTTCCTGCTCATTTGATTGTGCTATAAGCTTATAAACTTCTTTTTGGTACAGTGCTCTGGAGGTTTTGCTAGTAGCTCATAATTCCTATAATCCTATCTCCCAGACCCAGGAGTGTGGTCTGTATTCTGTTTCCACCTTTTTCTCACAGCATAATCACTTCCAGTGGTGTCAGACAGATGTAACGGGGAGAAAATTTAATTTACACAGTTTCAGAGACCTTGTGTGGTGTTTTGGTATGAAACCTGTTTATCAGTGACTATCAGTGGGTTGAATCAGTGTTACAAATGGTTTCCTAGCACTCCTTGCTGGCTGCTGGTGTAGGTAATTGGCCCATTTAGATCAGCAGGCTGGCTGAAGCAGCAGCCACAAAGCCTGAGACGATGCAAAACCCCACAAAACCCCCCAGAGCACACGTTTGTTTGAACCATAGCAGGCAGAGTAGAAATGTCTGCAGGATTTCTTGCTAACCCTTGTTAGTGATAGACCTAGGCTTTGAAGCTGTGAGATTTGATTGCCTTGTTCCCCCCTCTTCACCTAACACACACAAACACACACACAAGTTTTTCCTCAGCTTCTCTTCAGCACAACAGGCTTGGAGGGGGGCAGGAGCACTCAGTACTTTTCCTTCTGAACACCCAATCTTACTGTTATCCAGGCAGGTATTTTTTTCTTGTACTTGAAAGAGAAGAGAAGACTTTTTCAAGCTTTAAAATTCCCTAGAGAAGAAAATGCTGGAGGTTTTTATTGCCTATTCTTTCATCTGTCTTTTTTAAGATGTGCAGAAATCCTTGATAGGGGCTGGTAGTACTCTTAACTGTGAGGAATCTCTGCCAAGTTACACCCAATGTGATCAGGATCATTTTGGAAGGAACTGTGCAAGGAAATGATCATGGAGTGAGATGCTGGAGTTTGTGATGGTACAGAAAGTTGCATCTAGTATTTAGCAGTGGGGTTTGGCTTGATTTACAGTGTTCTTGCTGAGTATGGCCTCTGGTGTGATGGAAACTTATGGCCATTTTAACATGTTTAATGTTTTCATGTTGAATTTGTATTATCAAATTCATTCTCATGGCTGCTACCTTCGGTTCCTGATTTGGTTGGTGGGCTGCAGGGTTTTTAATGGGATTATAAATACAAGATAAATACAAGGCATTGCTATCATGCCTTTTGCAGTTGATGAGCTGTCTGTGGCCCTAAGGGTCACTTAACCTAGATAACCTCCCAAAAAGGAGTGGAGAGGTGGGAAGAGAGCACTGTTTGCTCCCAAAATGTTGACTGTAAAGCATTACCTGCAAGAATTTGTTACAGACCAGAACTGTGCAATAATAGGAATTCCTTCTCTTGAAGAAGCATATCCATCCTGGGACAGGTCTTTTCTCTCTTTTTTTTTTGTTTTAAATTTTTTTGAGGATTTGGAGAGGGGAAATGCTGACTACTGCAGGTATCACTAATGCTGATTATTGGCAGTAACAGACCCATGGAGCCCAAGCAAGAAAGACCAACATCTTCCAGAATCTTCATAATTGTTTCATAGAATTTTAGATAGTTATATCAGGTACCTGCAGGAGATTGTCATGCCAATCTCCTGCTGATGCTGTTGTCAGTGGAGCTATATCATTGTAGGAAACAGTGGGCAGTCCTTTACAAAAGAAAGTTCTTGAGTAGATATATGCTCTTTGTGGACATCACTGAGAAAAAAAAAATTGCTTTTAGAACAGATTAAAATGAGAAACAGAGACTGAGTTAAAAGTATTAGGCACTGAACAACTTCTAATGGTGTAGGCATATATATTTTTCTGTTTATAGCTTACTACACCCTTGCCACTTTCCAGTCATATAGGTCTATGCCATGCAAACTCATATCTGAAAAAAAACTATGTTTTTTTTTGACACAGAACAGAATAAAATCGCAGTCTCTAATGTCAAATGCCTTGGAAAAGGATCCCACCTGATTCTATCTTAATTTCTATGTATAAAATGTGTCCCATTTATTTATAAAACCATGCTGTATTTTCTTTTTTTTTCTTTTTTTTTTTTTTGACACAGAACAAAATCCAAAATCTAAACAAGAGTTTAAAGGAGGGGAAGAAAATCCCCAAAAGCCACTTCCCTTTTATACCAACACTGTAAATTTTCGTTATAGAAATGTAGTCAGATCAAGTGCAGAGCCATTTATTTCCTTCAGCTGTCAGTTCTGCAGCTTTTTTGTTTATTCTTGCTGGAGATGAAGAATGCATCCATTTTTAAAGAACTGTATCTACACCACTAGTCTATCAGTTCTGTGGGATTGTTTTTTACATTAATATTTGTATTAAAGACATGAGGACAAAGAAGTACCCAGAATCAGGCCCTTAGCCAGAAATATGTGAAAACTTAAAAGCCAAGCAGAATAATTGGATCTTCACTAACAAACTGGCAGAAACTGTCATAGATAATCAGATTAACGTGGCAGAAAGCCCTGAAAACAGTGACAGAGTAATGTTCATTTCTTACCCACAGGAAACTTGGAGTTTAACAAGCCAAAGAACAGGCTAGCTGTGCATAATGTCATTATCAAAGCCAGAGTGATGTTTGCTCTCACACCTATATCTCTCTCTTAAACCTTTTGAAGAAAGGCAACACCTGCAAGTGCTTTCCAGAAATAACCCTGGTTATTTCAGTGCCACCCTTCACAGCCACAGCCAGAGCTGGACCCCCAGGAGTGGTAGTGACCATCTGAACCTTCTCTTAGAGTGACTTTTCCTGAAATAACTGCAAAAGCAGGATTTTTAGCACAGCTGAGCATGTTGGAAAAGTGTTTTCCCAGGGCTGTTGTCTGTTGATAAGATACGTATGCAAAAGACTTGTGTAACTTACTTGATTGGCCCTTTCAGAGGCAAAATTAAGATAGGCTAGGGAGGAAGAAAAGGGTAAAAAAAGCAGCAAAAAGACAAACATAAGCCTATTTCCAAATCCTTCCCCTTTAGATATCCAATATGGTGATGGCAAAATCCTAATTCTGCAGATGTGTATTAGGGGGCGCTTAATGTGTGAAGAGACTTCTCCTCTTTAAGCCTGGGCTTTGTGGAAACCTGCATTCAATTCCTTCAAACTGTGTCTGTTGTCTTAGGCAAATCACTTTAATCTTCCCCTGCCTCAAATCTCTGTAGTGTAGCACAGATAGATTAAGTTTACTGCAGATATCCAAATTATCAATGGCACAAACCCTCCAGGAAAAGACTCCTTTGATCTTGCAGTAAGCAGAGCCCTAGTGAAGTTAATGAGACTGAACAGGCAGGATAAGTGCTGCTGTAGGTATAATAAAGCTGCTGGTGAGCTGGGAAGGAGAGTAATTTTTCCTCTGCATCAAGATTGCATTTTGTTGGTGGAGGGATGGTGGAAATCCAAGTTGGGTTTGTGTGTGGCAAGCACATATTTCTCTCTCTCAAGATTTTATTATAGAGAGAGGCAGAAGAGAAGAAAGAGAAAACTATTTCTGTCCCTTGTTTTTCCATGTAAAATGCATTTAGAAATTGCTGACCTGGAGTCATTAGTTAATTGGATACTGCTGAGGATTGTTTGCCTCTGATGGCCAATCACATCCACCTGTGTCTGGACTCTCTTGGGGAAAAAGTCACCAGTGAAGTTAGAGTTAGTACTTAGATATGGTAGTTAGAAATGTAGGATGTAGTTTTAGTATCTCTCTTTAAATAGTATATTAATGTATTATCATATAGATATAATAAAGAAATCATTCAGCCTTCTGAACTGGAGTCAGACAACATCATTTCTTCCCATCCTGAGTTCACCTGCATTTTCTCCACAATAGTCTGTGTTTGTGTCTATGAAATGTCAGTACATTAAGTTGGGTCCTTGTTTGTGTCTATGAAACGTCAGGACATTTTTGCCAGGCTGCTTACATTTGCATTCTGCTGTCCCTGCATTCCTCATGAGTTTGTAATCCATCCTCCTCCACTCTCCTAATCCATCCTCGGTGATGAATTACCTCTCCTCCACATCATTCCATCACACTGGTGTTTCACATGGCACAGCTGGGTCACACTTGCTGCTGCTGGACTAAAATGTGCTGCTGCTGGCTTTCCCCTCCCAAGGGGCTGGCCCTGCGGGGTGTGTCCTGCCCTGCTCCCCCAGGGGTGCTCTGTCACCTGAGGTGACACCTCCCAGCTCCACTACGGGTTGCCAGGGCCAGAAATTGGTGGGTTGAAACCTGTGGCCTGTATTGTGAGAGTGATGACCTAGAACATGATGACCTTGAGAATGCTGACCTAGAACAGAGGCTAGATGGAGTTAAAGAATAAAGCAGGGATTTATTAAAAGGATCTCCTCCATGGATCCACCTTGGGCAGCACAAGAGCCCAGCCAGGGCTGCACCCAAGATGAACCAAAATGGTCCCAAAATGCACGGCCGCTCACGGGGGCTCTCACTTTGATCAGTTCTGCTCCATTTGCACCTTGGAGTTCATTGTCCAGTTCCAGCTCCAGCCCATGCAGTCCCATCCTGCTTGTTTTTCTCTCTTCAGCCCACGTTGTTTGTGCTCTTGGGCCTGAGATTTGGATCATTTGTCCCTGGTGCCCAGCTAGAGAAGGAATTGTTTTGTCTCCCTACTCTGTGAAGAGAGCTCACCATCCCCTAATGTGAAGCTCAAACCCACACACTAAAGCAGCACAGAATCTGAAAAATATAAAAGCTAAAACCCAAGGCATCAAGGGATGTTGGCTGAAGAGGTCAGAGTGCCTCGAAGATGTACAGTCCTAGCACTGAGTTCAGGATTGCCCAGGCTGAAGCTGGAGCCTCTCTTTGCAGAGCTTATTCCTAAAGGGGTACTTGAAGAGTAGAGAGCATCACAAAGTCTCAGGCTGTTGTTTGATGTATTTATTTTGCTAACTCTGCTGTCACTCTGCCTATGTAATTTGATGGAGCTTTGTTAAGTGCTTAATTTCTGTCCTTTGTCATGCTTTCTTTGTATTCTGAGTGCTGTAGCAAAGACAAAAAAGTTTTTGGCCATATTCTTTTGTGGTGGTTAGGCACGCTGTTCAAAAATAATTCCTGAGACCAGAGATGATGGAAAATAAATTTATTTTCTAGATTTCTCTATAGTTACTTTTATTCTTGATTGACAGGGAAATCCCTTATTGTTCATCAATGGAGTTAGAGTGCTATAGAATAATTGAAACAGGAAGGGATCTCTGGTGGTCATCAGGTGCAACCCCACCATTTAAAGCTGTGAATCTATTTTGTAAAAATAACGAACTTTTGGTTAAAAAACAGAAAGAGAATTTTGAAGATGTGCACTGACTTTTCTTCTTGTCCTTAGGTTTCTTTCAACAATCTCTGTATTATTATTCCTAGTAAAAATCCTGCAGATATTTTATTGTTTAGGTCTTTTTATACTGTTCTTGCTACTTCGCTCAGCTAAGGCTTCCTTTTCCTGCACTTTGTCTGTTTTTTGGTAATAATCGTAGCCCTTTAGGGAAAGGACTAGTTGTTACTCTGTCCAACATCTAGTACATATGAATTTTGATTGTGGTTAAATTATAGTAACAATACTCTTTAAAAAAAAGATGACACCACCACCTGCAGACAGGCTTTTCGTGGGGATGCTAGATCCTAATTTTCTGTGACAGAACTGTAGTACAGGATGTCCAACATCCATCATAAAATGTTCTTTCTTGAAGCAGTGATAAATAGTCACTGCTGTGTCTTGTGCATAAAAGAAAATGAATGTTAATCATGGTAGTGAATAATGACCCCAGGATGCATCTTATGGAAAGAAATTAGTGTTATTTTGCTTGCTTCAAAAATGGTCGTGTTTGCCTCATTAACAAAATACAAAATGCTACAAAATAACTCTGCTCTTAGAGGCTTGTCTGCCACACATCAGAGGTCCATTACTGTGTTGTGGTGGTGTTACCTGAAAAAAGAAAGAAGGTATGCAGCATACTGGATCCCTGCCTACGTGGAACACTTAAATGAAAATCGTGTGCCAAGGCAACTACAGGCAGCTTGTCAGGCTGAGGTAAAACCCCCTTAAACGTGTACAAGTTCAAACAAGCTTTTTTCAATAAGTGTTTGTATTGCAGTTTCACCAGCTGCTGACCTGGTTCCTTTGCAAGGCAGGGACTCCCACAAATTGCTCTGTGGACCAGAAGGTCTCTTGGTCTAGGCTTGTCTTCCCTCCAGGAGAGGAAAGGGCACATCCAGGCCCCCAGGCACAAGAGGATTTGATGCTGCAGGTCTGCTGTGCTTCAGCCTGTCCCAAACTTGGCAGAAATTGAGATATCCAGGCCCTGTGGTGTCACCCTCACATCCTGAAGTTGAGCTGGGCTCTTTACTAGGTTGGTCTTTTCTATACATTAAAGGTTTACAGAATAAATTGACAATGCCAAGGGGGTTGCAAATGACCTTTGAAGCAGTCCTAACCATCAGAGCAGTGTGGAGGCTCAGGGTCAGGGACTATGAACTATTTTGGTTGGTTTTGACTAGCATGGATCACTAATGCCACATGTGAGCCTTTGTTTTGGTGTATTTTTATTTCTGTTCTCTGAAATGACTTTCGCTTTGGACTACTGTGTAGCATGCAGGTTAACATGTGAACTAACTAGGCTAAGATCTTTTTAATGCTCTGCCTACAGCAGGAAAAATAGGTTTTAACTTCCTAATTTTAAAAAAAAATCTTTTGGAGTCTCTTCCAGTGTTTCATATTTCCAGACTGAGATGTTTTTACATGCATGCAGTTTGGGTGCTGCTCAAACACAAATAGACAGGCAGGTTCCACACCAGACATCTACCTAGGAAAGACAAATCCAGGCAGCTGGATCAGCAATCTTGCAGCTGCAGGTGGCTGAAGATGGAGTGATGCTGTGATAGGAGCTGACAGGACTAAGCAGATGTGCAGTATGGCTTAATTATTGCATGCAGGGGGAGAAGGGTACCTGCCACCAACACAAGCATCACTTTCAGAAAAACTGGCTGGCAGCAAAAAAGGCTAACAAAAATAAAATACAGAAGCCAGAAGTACAGAGCCACCTCTCATCTGGGTGAGAGTGGGATTTATTGAGTTTGTTTTTTGGCTCAGATTCAAGACACAGCGCAGTTCTTCATCTTCCTACTCAAACAGCTGTGTGTATATGTGCCTCAAATCTTGCCTCAAATCTGGCTTTATTTTAACAATAATCTCTTGGGCTAGCTTTTTGCTGATCAATCAGAACTTTACTTAGACATACATCAATTTCAAGCAGACTGAAAAAAGTTACTGGATGCAAAATGACCCAGAATGATTTTACTGTTGAAGAAACACTGATTCTGGAAGAGGCATTATTTTAAGGACCTGAGTGTCCATCTGAGGTGTGCAGCCCCCAGGTTCTCCCCCTGTTTCAGCAGGCTGCCCCTTGACAAGCAAATGCCCCAAATTATGGATGGTTTCATGATGGGTCTCTCAACATTTCTGGTTGGAGCTGCCACAATCTGTGTTTATAATGTGCTGTGCTCCAACATAAGAGTGACTGATGGAAATCAAGCCCTTTGTGTGGGATGCAGTGAGCACAAGGGTCTGAACTCGAATTTTCCACCACTCATTCTTTTGACTATAACCCGAATTCCTTGTAGGCCCTGTTAACATGTGTACACACAGAAAGTGATGAGTCCAGGAGATGAAACACATGAAACCTACACCAAAACAACAAGTTCAGCTGCAGTTAAAAGCAACACAACTTTCCAAAGGGGCATGTCTTGCCTTTCCATCTTTTTCCCTTTCTCTTCCCTGGCTCTTCCTCCTTTTCCTGCTGCTCTCTTCCCTTTCTTCCACCTTGTGTTTCCTGTCTTCCGTGGAAAATTTTGCAAGCTCTGTGTCATCTTGGTGAAGAATAGGGAAAAAATAAATCTCAGAAAATAAATTTCTTTCTGCAAGGTAAAAGAACAATGTCCCACCACTTCAACTGATGTTCTAGTCAGGCAAAGACTAAAGAACTTGCAAATTCAGAAAGCAAAACAGATTGTAATTAGTGCTCCCACTAAAGACAATAATTTTTGACTGCTGCCAAGCAGATCTTAGAAAGGTGAGAAATTATTTATTAGCACTTGTGAGTGAAAAATGCAAGGAAATGAAATATTTCTTGGTGTAGTCCAGCAATTTTGATATGAGGGGAGAGAAAACAGAGGATGAGAGAAGAAAAAGAGCACAGAAGAAAAACACTCTGTTAGGAAGGAAGATGGGATTATGCTTTTTAGCAGTGTCAGTGCTGACATAATTAAGCTGGTGTAGAGCCTGGTTTGTGAGCAGTTGCTACAGAAGCAGCAATGTTTTCTTTGTACCAAGTCTTATTCCTTACCAAAGACTTATTATTGCTTCCACTCACTTTGCAGAGGTGGAAGCAGCTGCCCAAAGCCTCCAGGGAAGAGCTGGGTGAAAAGCATGGGGGGGTACTGGGGAACAGTGAATGGAGCTACAGAAAGAGTTAATGTTTAAGTCAGGAAATTTTTAACACCTTACTTTAAATGGGTGGGTATTGTGTAGAAAATGTAGGTGAACTCAGGATGGGAAGAAATGATGTTGCCTGACTCCAGTTCAGAAGGCTGAATGATTTTTTATTATATCTATATTATAATACATTAATATACTATTTAAAGAGAGATACTGAAACTACATCTTACATTTCTAACTACCGTATCTAAGTACTAACTCTAACTTCACTGGTGACTCTTTCCCTGAGAGAGTCCAGACACAGGTGAATGTGATTGGCCATCAAAGCTAAACAATCTTCATTAGAATCCAATCAACCAATGACTCCAGGTCAGCAATCTCCAAATGCATTCCACATGGAAAAACGAGAGACAGAAATATCTTCTCTTCTGTCTCTCTCTATAATAAAATCTTGAGAGAGAGAAATATGTGCTTGCCACAGGTGGGCAGGATTTGGATAGTTAGGGATGATTAATCCAGCAGGGGCTTTGGCAGCTGTGCAGGTTTTGGGTTCCCCCCACTTCTCCTTTTTTCCCATCCCAGTGCCACAGTGAGACCTGACCCCTCTGCTAGCCAGTCTTTGCTGTGGACAGCATTATGGTTATCCTTTCCTCTTGAGGCTTTTCCTTCTTTTTCCATGTGGTTTTTTTTCCTTTAACCAGATCAGTTCAATGGCTGGGCTCAGAGCAGGGCCTCAGAGTGGTGTTCCTTGGCAGGACTGTGGGATGGAGAGCTGGCTGATGCTGGCAGGGAGGAGCAGTGGTGCTGCAGGAACACTTCAGTCACAGCACCATGGCCTTGGAGCTTCTCCAGTGATTGCTTTGTGTAAGGTGGACATTTCTCAGCCTTTCCTTTGGTGGTAGTTAGAACCATGCCAGAAAAGGAGCCCCTTTTGCAGCTGCTCTACCCTTCACCTGCTCACTCCTGTCTCTACCAACCTGTTCCTGTGCCTTCATTTGTGTGGCTACACAGAGAAGGAGACTGGAGGAGAGTTTTGACTTGAAAAAAAACCACTCTGAGTGAAACAATGCAATATGTGAGTCCTGTGCCTCCAAGCAATGGCACAGGCTCCTTATTTATCATTATTCCTGGTATAATTGTAATTTGTGCCAGAGGAGTGTCTCATTGTTACCCAACCTCTGTCCTTCTCCAAGTGGCTGAGTAACACATCCCTAGAGTTGCCACCTGGTCCAGACTTTAAAGGGCTCCACAACAAGGTTTGTAACTGAACATTTCCTCAGAGAAGAATATTAGATTTGTTTCCAGGAGTGTCTGGCTTTATCTTACCCTGAAACCTCAGATACATCCAGTAACTGACTATTCAGAGTTTAAATTCATCATCTTTCCCACTCCCATGCAGCTGAAAGTTTCTCCTTCTCCAGTGCAGAAGGGAAGCCCCATGGGGAGGAGAAAGACTGAATTCTTCTCTTGGTCTGAGGATGGTGAAAGCAGTGAGAGGGTTGGCAGAGGGGCAGCAGGATCATGGGTCCTCAGGAGGTTCCATCTGGTGTAGATCAATAAAAATCAACAACAAAGAAGGTCCCTGAGACATTAAGAGACAGAAGGACTGTCTCTTCTCTCTCCCCAAGCCAAAATTCCTCCTTTCCTCAGCAGCAGCTTTAGGACCCCCCTCTCTTCCTCTTGCCTCACAGAGCTTCAGTGCAGAGCCCGTGAGTGGCTGATGTTCTCTCCTTTCCTGAGGCACAAAATGCATCAGCCCAGAATGCAGGCAACCAGGGCCACTGCAGAAATGCCAAAATCCGTTTGCAAATGTGTCAGTTCATGCATTTTTAAACAGGTGTCAGAAAGGGTGGCTGTTGTTTCAAGAGGCATTTAATTGGCATTCCAGTTTGCCCTGTTTTAATTGCACAAAAATGCAGTGAGAAGAAAACCTGTGAGTGGGAGATTAAATAGGACAGCCTGTCTGCAGTGAAATGGAGTTTCCTTAATTAAATCTGCTCAGAAGTTGCTAAAATTTTGTCACTTGTTGTATTTCACCATTTAGTTTCTGCAAAGAAGGGAGGAAGCGGGTATGTTCACATAAAAATAATTTATTATTATCATCTTTTGTAGGTGTCTAACAGGCTGATGATGCAGGGTAGAGTTCCTGGCAGAGAAATGGTTGAGTCACAAAGGCTTTAGGTTTTTTCAGAACTTCTGCACAGTAAATCCAGGAATTCTTTGAATTCTCAGCATCTGTGTGTCACATCTGAATCCATGTATAGACTTTGGAAATGCACTTGCTGTTCAACAGTATAAAGCAGGACTGTAAAAACTGATATAAACAGTATAAAGCACGACTGTAAAACTAATCCCTGGCTATTATAGTGATCTATTCCCCACTGAGTGCAAGGGAATGCCATGAATCTGCCAAGTCCACCACTAAACCATGTCCGTAAGAGCCGCATCTACAAATCTCTTTAAATGCTTCCAGGGATGGTGGTGGCTTAACCACTTCCTTGGGCAGCCTGTTCCAATGCTTGACAGGCCTCTCTGGGAAGAAGTTTTTCAAATATCCACTCAAATTCTCCCCTGGTGCAAATTGAGTTAATGACCTCTTGTCTTGTGGCTTGTGAGAAGAGACTGAGCCCCACCTTTTTACAACCTTCTCCTGGGTCTGGCTGTTGAATTTTTCCCTTGGGGAGTGGCATGTTTTGTTTTTTTTTTTTTTCCAGTGTTTTATCCAGAATGTGGTGTTTGTGCTTCTGTAGAAGGAAACCAATAGATGCAGGTGGAATTTCCATAGGCCTCACCTGACAAGCAGCACATAATGAGTTGGGTTAATGATAACACTTCCTCGGGAGCAAATTGGGGACTTTGGCTGCTGCAGTTGGTAATTAGGGATTTCAGCTGTTCTGCACAGAGTGAGGTTGAGCTGACAAAAAGGTAATTACACTGCAGTGCATTAAAAAGCAGGAACTGCACGTACAATTACTCAAGAATTTGTGTGTGTGTTTTCCTAGCTTCACAGTCATCCCCTAACAACAGAACCAGGGACGGCTGGTGCAGGGTGCTTGCCAAGAAAAGCAAATTAGGAGGGTTATTACAAACCAATGTTTTCCCGTGTCCAAAGCCAAATTTAACAAATGCTTGCTCCCTCTTGGGAGAGGGAGGAAGAAATGGAAGAAGAAGCAGAGAGTTGAATTTCTGAAAGAAATTAAAGTACTTTGTTTATGTCTGTATGCTTATGTTCTGCCTGTGCTTTACCACTACTAGTATAATATCACAGCAGAACGGGAGCACAGAGAGGAGTCTCGGAAAGCCTGCAGAATTTATTTCCATGTGGGGTTTTCTGACATGCAGTGGCCATCTCTGTGGAGCTGGGTGGGAGCACCAGTAGCCTCTGCCTTAGTGTTCCAAACTGCAGCAGCCAGGCTGTGCAGGGCTGGGTGTCCCTTGCCTGGGGACTCTGCTGCCTCTTCGTGCTGGCCCTGTGCTGCAGGGCTCGTCCTGTGAGGGAGACTGGGAAACACCAACATTTCAGTGATGGATGCTGCTAGTTACCAGAAGCTCTCTTGTGTCTCTTGTGGCCTTTTGGCTTTGGCATTTCATCTGTTTTAAGTCTGAACTGGATCTTACATTCTCATTTGGTATATGCCATGCCATGCCTTCATCTGTTACGTCCCCAGCCCTTCCCCCTTTGCTTTATGGGGACAGCTCTGCTCCCACTGCCACGAGGGGTGATTCCTTTTTTTCTCCTCCCCTCCTTTCCATCCCCATCCCTTAACAGGGTCAGGGACACGACAGCAGCTTTGTTCACTTCCAAGATCATTCATGGGCAGGGGATCTTTGCCTGTGAGGAGCTGCTGGCACAGCTGAGAGGAGAGGCCATCTGTGTCAGCAATGACAGTCTGTCTGTGAAGGTCAATTTGAAAGTCAGGACCTCTCAGCTGTGGTCCTGTGTGTCCAGCAGGGTGTTGTGGTTGTGGTCTGGCAGGTCACCTCCTGGGGAGTGACTCCAGGGCAGTGGGCTACTGTGCCACACCATCACTTCCCTCCAGCATGGCAGTTTAGGCATAGCCTATTTAAATTACTGGGGTAGTCACGGCACTGATTGGCTGGATAGAGAGATTCGTGGTGCTTGTGAGCATATGCAATGAATGTTCCTTTTCCTGCACAGCCAGGCAGTGTAGCCTCTCAGATCATGTGAAAAGGTGAGGAGCTCTGGGCTGGGTTTTCTCACCAGCTGTGATCACTGACCTGAAGCTACCTTCTTGATGTTTTGTATGAGAACTATACAAATTCAGCAAATTAACTGCTGCTAAAAGGGACCAACTGCTTATGAAAGGGTGCTCAGCAAGACACCAGGCAGTGCTCTGTCTCTCCAGCCCAGAAAACAAAAAGAACAAGCCCTGCTTTGCTGAGCAGGAAGGGAGGATGCAGAAACATCCCCTGGAGTTCCACAGGCTTTCAGTCTGCAAGCAGAGGTGATCAGGTGCGTCTAAATGAAAAGGGAAAGTGATAATAATGTGCTGGTACCATGACAGGTGCTTCATCCATACCTGGGTAGATCAAATTAGCCTTGCAAGGCATCACACAGCAAAACACTTCTGGGTAAAATACATAGGAAATGAATTTGTAGTTGCCATCTGTAGATAAAGTTGAGGGCTTTAGACCCTGGAGATCACATTCGTACATTGTTCATCCTCTTGTATAACATGGAGGTGTAAAGGAAAAGGAGGGTTAGTCTTCAAAGACACCACATCAGACTGAGGACAAATTCCTAGAGGAATTTATACTTCTCAAGAATGTGCTTAGGGTATGACCAAAGAATGGAGATGGTAACATTCTACTTCTGTGTCTGAAAAGCTGCTAAAGATCTTTTCACCAGCAATGCAAGGAGAACAGCCTTAGAAGGGCATTTTTGTGCCTTTCTTTTGTGCCATTTTGTGATGCCTTTGAAGGGTATTTTTTTTCCATATGCAGCACACATATAAATGTAGAGAAAGTAATAGACTAATGAAATGCTTGCTTGGTGGTATCTGTCAAACTTCCCCCAAGACCTAAAAACCAACACTAAAATTTTATAGGCTCAGGGAAAAGAATGCTGACTTGCATGCTGCAACAAAAAATATGCAAAAATTTTCATGATGTAGATACAAGAGTAAAAGAAAATTCTTTTCTCTGTAGCCAAATAAATCACAAAGAATGAAATATAAGAATTTATTCTTGGTACATGAACTTTTCACAGAGAGTATTTCCACCTAAGGAAGAGTGCTGCTTTATCATGACCAAAACAAGAGTTACAATGAATGCAAAGAAGGTAATCTTTTTCCTGATGGTCCAAATTTTGAGTCTGCTGCTGTAGACACGGCAGTGATGAGCATCCTGCCTGAGTGAGGAGCCCCAGCTGCATTCCAAGAAGGTGGCACTGAGGATAAGGGAAGTCTGCTTGTGCTTCACATCCTAAATTATTAATCTAGCTCTGCCTGCCATGTTAAAATTGTAACATTATTTCTGAGGTCTTCAGGCAGGAAGATTTGCTCTGCCATGTGAAAAACCTTAGTTTCTTTCATGTTCTTCCACTCAACCCCCCCTTAGGAAATAATAACAAAAACCCAACAAAACAACAACAACAAAAAAAACCCAAAGAAACAAAATTCCAAATAAAATAACAAAAAAAAACAAACAAACAAACAAAAAAAACAAAAAAAACCAAAAAAAAACAAAACAAAAACCCCAAACAAACAGACCAAAAAAAAAAAAAACAAACCCAAAGCCAAACCTACAGCTCAAAACCATGGAGGATTTATAACCACTGGTCACAAAGCAGTTACCTGGTGCTCCTCTGGCTTTTTTTTTTTGACCTAGAAAGTCTTTTCTCTACAAGTCTGCATTGTTTCCAATGTTGAATCTAATTGGCTCAAGTGCAAAGTTATCCAAAAGCAAAACTGCTGGAAATTGGATTCTTAAGAGAGCAAAACACTTGCAGCAGAATAACTAGGATTATATCTGCAGTTATCACAGTAGACTTTACATCTTCATCATGGAGGAATCTTTGCTGATAAAATGAGAATGCAGTTCTACATTATGTGATGAAAAGCTCATGGAGATGCTGTTTACTTGAGTCTGGCACAGTTATCTGAAAATTATCTAAAATTTTTTGTGCAGTATAACATGATGTTTCCTGTGGCATCCTGACAGTCCTGGTGTCATCCAGTGAGGCTAGCAGTGGTGTGGGGATAGGAAATGCTTTGATTAGACAGGAGGGCACAAGATGATGCTGATGAAATTCCTCCAGATCAATAGGTCCTGGGTTAAATATTGCCATGAGATTTGTCATTTCAGTGTCTCTGCAGACTCGGCTTGTACTGCACAAATGCTTGGGGATTTTTTTTCCTAGACACATTCTCAACTATTTCCTGATCAGGAGAGTTTATAAAATATTTCCTTTTTTTCCTCTCTTTTTATCAAAGTTTAACTTTTAGTGCAATTATATAACAGTAGCCAACATCTTGATGTGTCCTGGGCCATAACAGCTTGTCATAGTCCATCAGAAGGTTTAGTTTAGAGGATATAGATGGGGAAAAGGGTTTTAAACAATTTCTTTAATAAAAAATTGAAAGCTTCCTTCCTTCCTTCCTTCCTTCCTTCCTTCCTTCCTTCCTTCCTTCCTTCCTTCCTTCCTTCCTTCCTTCCTTCCTTCCTTCNTCCTTCCTTCCTTCCTTCCTTCCTTCTTTCCTTCTTTTCCTTCCTTCCTATTTTCCTTCCATTTTCCTTCTCTTTATACTTCCAGCCAACCAGCCTTGAATCACTGATGTGAGTGGGACACATTTACATTTAACAGTTTTGTAAAAGAATGAGGGTTCCTCACCAAAGGCAGCATAGAAAGAGGCAGTTTTCCTTCCTCAGCAAGAGTTGGTAAGTGGTTTGAACAAACTGGCTCTTGTTAATTCTGAATTTCTCTAGAGATGGATTTCCACCCTTCAGCAAAATGTGGAAAAAAGATAATATTATGCAAAATAAACTTTCTTTTCTTAATATCTCTACTTCTTCTTAGATGTCTTTCTGCTGTCTTTGGGTAGGTTAGGTTCATTTCAATCACAGATCTCCATTACAGTTTATTATGGTTTCTTTATTACAAACATGCAATTTCACCAATCATTTTGTTTCTGGACTAATAACAATCAGCTTCTGCTGGATCTTAGAATGACATCCAACTGCCTGTTCTTATGACTCTGCAGGCTGCTTCTAAGCTGTGTTTTTTATGTAACTTAAAACAGAATGCCACAAATTTGAAAAAGGCTTAGGGAAAAAGGTATGAGGGTGATGCTTGGGGAACATCACTTAGAGTGGAGATTAAAGAAGCTTAGCCTAGTTAGTTTATCCATGGGAAGGGAAGGAGCCGCTTTCATTATAGTCTAGAAGAACCAACATTGGTAAGAGACTTCTGATACTCAATAGTGTTTTGATCTCCATATTTCTTATTCTGTCAGATCTAAGGATTTGATGCTGAGTTTAACATGCAAAAAAAAAAAAAGGATAATTAATCTCTGTAGATACTTAAGGAAGTACTGCATTCTTCCTCACTTGTAAGCCTTTAATGTAGTAATACCTACCTCTTTTATACATGTTTTTCTTTAATAAGGCAAAGGAAAGTTGGTACAGATGATGCCAGGAATCTGTGTAAAACTGTTATGGCTCAAGCAGAGGTTTAGGCTTTAGGCTTAAGAGAAATTGGTCAGTGTTCGCTGGCCTGAGTTGTGTAAAAAGATCATAATAACAGAATGCTGCCTTCTTTCCTTAAAAAAATAAATGTGAGCATATGATCAGTAAGTAAAGTGAGCTGTTACAAATCAAGGGGTGCTGCTAAGAAAAGAAATACGGAGTAACCACATACATTGGGAGAGAAATGACCAGATAAGGATTTTCCTGCCTTGTTTCCTTCTGTCTTAGCAAACCTTGTCAATTGGAATGACTGCTGTAATTGAACCAGTAATAGCCAGTTGTGCTTTATTGTCTCTGTTAACATCCAAGAGTTGTTCTGGAGCAAATCTCCCAGGCTGGTGCTGGTTCCCCTGTCAGGGAAAGGCCAGCCAGGCCAGTGATTCTGCAGGGATTGATTAAGCAATGCATCTCCACAAGGCTTGCAGCATCACTGCAAAATAATCAGCCCTCTGGGAACTTTTAAGATTACCACCACAAGGCTTGGATTCCCCTGGGTGTATTTATCACATGGGAGCCTCACCAGAGGGTGGTTCTCTAAATAGACAGCTGTTTGTGTTAGAAATATTTTGCTGCTACTGGTGCGGTCCCTTGGAACCTTCATCTGGTCTGTTTGACTTGCCATCAAAGGAGACATTAAAAGCTTAATAGGAGACATTATTCTTAAGCTTAATATTGCTGTTCATCAACACCCAGGTACAAGTAGAGGTCCCCATGTTACCTATCTCATCAAATTTACTCTGGAAGTCAAAAACACTGGCTCCAGCAGCAGGGCTGTCAGGGATCAGTGGCCGAGCACTGACAACCCATCTCTCCCTATAAAGCAGTCAGCAGGTGAGAAGCTCTCCTATAAATGACCTAAATAAACTGAGATGCCCTGTCAGTGACAGCTTGTTTTCCATGCTCTGCCAGAGACAAGAGTTTTACAGGACTTCATGGTGCAAATCTCTTTTACAAACTCATTTCTGGTATGGCAGAGAAGAAAGGAAGGAGCTTTCTGTACTACTGATGGCAGGAGGATTTCCAGCAGCATGCCACAGCTTTGGGCTGCACAGAGGGGGACAAAAAGGACCTGCTTGCATGTCTGTCATCCCTGCAGCAAGGCTGCCTCTTGTGCTTTCTTACCCTTCACCTTCTACAGATACTTCATGTGCTCTTGTCTCTGCTCTTATCTGACAGAAGGTGAAGATCAAGTCAGCTGCTGAGAAGTTCAGGTGCTGGAATCCCATTTCTCTGCTTGTTTTTACACCTTTTTAGAGCAGAAGAAAATAACAGAAGTGAAACCATCAGTCTTCATGTGGGCTGATAACATGTCACATGAGGAAAGTTCTTGGCAGAGCTTGATTAGCTTAAGCCTGGGGTCATGTCACTTGTGTCTCTGTGGCTCCTGAATGGAGCAAGGCAGCCCAGAGCCTGGGCAAACCATTTTCCCACCTGTCTGCAAAAACCCTCTGTGGACAGCCCCTGAGTAACTCAAGCTCTTTCAATTAAAAAAAATTAATTGGGGTTAGCAATTAGCCTGTTGTTTCAGTGAGCTTTGGCTGGGGTTGAAGGCAAGTCCATGTGCAGTACCTGGGAGATACCTGAAACAGATTTAAATGAAGTGCTGCTCAGCAGCACTAAGGAGGCTCTGGAAAGGCTGCTCTGGCTGCACTGCTGGGTTCCCACGTGCCCTGCTTCCTCCTGTCTTCCTGCTGCTTCTTGGAGCACAGTGCAGGAAATAAAGCCCTGTGTAAGCAGCCCCCATTCATGCAGATAATGCTGTTGTCACCACTGAAATGGTTTGTGTGGTGTAAGGCTTGAAGTTTGATCAGTCTTTTTCTCCTGATTTAGGATTTCTGTTTAGCTCTTCTAGAAGAGTTTCCAGATTATGCACGAGGAGGAAGGAACAGGACAAAAGACACCAGAATTTTCTGAAAGCTGGAATGAGTAGCCTAGCTTAATAACTGATTACTTTTGCATGTCAGGCTGTATGAAATCTCCCTGGTTGGATCTGGAAATTCCTGTAGACTCACACTACAAACTTTTGGCTTGTGCAGCTACAGAATTTTGCACACAAAAGGCAAAAATCTTGAGAGTCAAATTTGAGACTGACTCTTCCTCATTTCATATACAGGATTTTGGGGGAGGTGGTGGTGGGTGGAGTTTGTTTGGTTGGTTATTTGAAAGTTCTACAGTGAAGAAACTGGGAGGAGAACTAAGAAAACAGATTGTAGAATAGAATCTAGTTGTATTATTTGTAGATATTATTATATATGTAATTATCTGTAGATATTATTGAGGACAGCTTTGTAACTTAATCAGATTCAAATAATAGAATTTAGCACTGTTTTGCTCACTATTGCATTGACTGGATTTAAGATCATTTTACTGGAAGGGAGAGAATGTTAGAAGTGGATGATGTAATCTTAAACTGTAATAAAATGTCAGTTCAGTAGCACCCCATAAATGAGAATGGCCTTTGCAAAGCCAAGTTAAATTATTATCTATTGAATAATGATGCAGTGAGCAACTATTGCCTTCTTGCTCTTAGCATCTGTCAGGTTAAATAACTTCTGCATCAGTCATTCTGCATCGTGCAAAATGTCATTTTAATAGGGCAGTGACATGGGATCAATAGTACCTTCTCTGAAGATTAATTGTATTTGTCTTGTGCTGCTTGCTGGATCTTCAGGAGATCACAAATAAAGCAGAAAGTATTCAGGGTAATAAAAAAAAGTGAATAAAACTGTCTTTCAGCAGTAGCATTGAAATATCTAACACTGGGGAGTTTGCTGTCCTGAGACAATGTCCTGACCTTCTGAGACAGGCTTAAGTGTGCCTAAATGAATTATTTACATGTTTGCTGGACATGTATGCATGGAGAAAACTGAGGAAGATTTCCATGCAGTCAACAGAACTGGAGTTGTTCTGGCACAGGAACACGTGGTCAGCCTTAATTCAATGGGAAGACACTCTCACATCACACGGGGGAAAACAGGTCCAGTGAATCCATAAATCAACTGGTTGTTGCACAGAAAAATGTCTTTAGACATCCACCACATTGGCAGCATTGCTGCCAAGCAAGTGATTTCTTACGGCCTTCTGTCTTCTCCTAATTGTACTCCACAACTCAGTGTCTCACTGAAGGCAAAACTACCAATAAAGTTAATTTCTGGGTGGGATGACTCAGTGGAAAAAATGTGGGGAAGGATGACTTAGATTATGCAGTGGATACAGAAATGTGGTAATTAAAAGAACTTACACTTTCCCTAAATTGCTCCAAAGCAAGCTGTAGAGAGATGGAAGCAAACATAAAGCTTGGTGAAAGGGAAATTCAGGAAGCAGAATGATAGCACATGCATGAAGAAAAGAACCTGTAGGAGAAAGAGCTGAATTACTGTTATTAAAGCATAATGTATCCCATTATTTATGTTATTAAAGCATAGTGTATCCCATTTTCTGTTATTTTTTACTGATTTTCACAGTGTATTAAATTTGGTTTATTTTTATTTATCCAATGGTATAGCCTTAAGTACTTAAGTATGTTCCTATATCCTTACATGTCAATTATATTTCATCTTTTTATCTTTTTCTTACTGGTAATGAGCATTGATCAAGTTCAGGCAGGACAGTGTGTGTATTTTGACCCATGGTAATATTTGTGAATGCTCCTTCATGTCATCTTCATCATCAGATCCCATAACTTTTCCCACAAACAGAGTAAATTGGTCCATTTATTTGAATTTAAAAAAAAAAAGAATAAAAAAAGGCATTGATGGTTTATGTCTTTAAAAAATGGACATGAAGTCTACAGTTCTTGAAAATTAGTGAATATTCCCTGGCTGTAATAACAGAGAGAAGTTCAGGTGCAGAATTTCAGGAAGCCAATCAGGAACAGGTATATACATTCAAGCATCTGAAAAATGGTTCTAATTCCTGAAAAATCGAGGGATAACTTGCACTAAGATTTGGTCAGTCTAAAACCAGCCTGAAACTGTACTTTGTGTGTCAGATGTATGTGTATATCTGTATATACTGACAGCTGGGCAAGGGGTGGAAAATGTGGGCATTCCTCTAAAAGCAATGGAGATTAGGTGCTCCTAAAGTGCTATATGTGAGTGAAAGCACTTTTGGATGTTGTTCCGTTTGTTTTAAAATAGATATTGTGGTGTTGTATTTATCTATTCAAACAATGAGCTCCAATGGAGCACGCTACCAGAGCTTTTATGAACTTGGTGTTTGTTCTGAGAACCAGAAAGGCAGATTTTAGTTGTTGGGGTCACTTCTGTGTGGAATTTCTCACAGCCTTGCAGGACTGGAGGTAGAATTGATGTCTGAAAGCTACCTGAATGAGCAGAGTGAGGGTGTGCACTCAGCTTTCAGATTCAGGCTTTCTCTCCTCAGAAACTCAGTTCTAATTTGAGAAGAGGATGCCTGAAAAGGCTTCTTATGTTATTTCTGGGCTCATCATTGCTCTCAACATGTCAGTGTGATGAAAGCCACTATAGAAATGTCAGATCATTATGATCATTCTTGTTTTCCTCAGTATGGAGTGAAAAAGAGGTCATGGAGAATGATGCTAACAAAAATGACTGGAGAAAGGCGAATGAAATGCAGCTATTTGACTTCTAATGAGCATTTTGATGGATGAGATTGGAAACAGGATATTTCCTTGCTCTGACTGAAATCACTGCTGACCAGAACAGTAAGAGAGAAATGTCAGTGCTGGGTCCACGTGCAGCATTGTTTTCCCTCATCTTCTCTGGAAACGTGATAATGAACCATATTTAAGACAAAAGTCAGAGTAAAACAAGAGTAGAGCCATCAGTGATTTCCCCCCATGCTGTCCCACTTTTGTAGCTCTTACATGGCAGTGAGCTCCCTGGAGCCACATCTGCTCCCTGCTGCTGCCAGTGCAGAGCCTGCTGAGGGGAGCTGGCAGAAAAGGCTGCTGCTTTGGGCTCTGGCCCCACCTCAGACCCTGGCTGGAGCCTTGACCTTGGAATAGCTGATCCTTCTCCCTTCCTGTTGTGAAAAACCTGCAGTAGAATAATTCTGAATTACCTTGCAAGGCTGTCGGCGGGGTCTTAATGAATATTTGCAGAGCACTTTGAGACCCTTGAATGAAAGAAGCTATAAAAATGCAAGATGTTATTATTTATTTATGAAGGTCCTTTGGGTTTTGGCCAACAGCATGAATTGTTGACATTTAATTATTGAAACAGTGTGCCTATCAGACCCCTTATGGTAGGAAGAGATAAATAATGCAGAAGACTTCAGAAAACCTGGTCAATACCCTCTTGAGATCTGAGGCAAATATACCAGACACATAGCTCTAGCCTAAAAAGAACTGAATAATTAAACCTAGGAATGAGATCAGTTGTTTGGAATGCTTTTTATAATTTGTGCACAATGTTCTACAAATTATTTATTATTAGTCCATTACTTCCAAGCAGCCTTTTCTAAATAAATACCATCCACCTTTGCCCATATGAGTGTCTTCATTGGGTGATTGTATCAAGGACCACTGAAAATGTCTGAGCATTTTAAGTTATTTGAGCAATTACAATGTTTCTTCCTGATATCTTGGAAGTGTTAAGGGTTTTTTTTTTATAAAAAACCTTATCATAGAACCAATTAATACTTTTAAATATGCAATCAGTCATTTTCATATGAAAAGAAAAAAGGCTTTAGATGCTTAGAATGCTTTTGAAGAAGTTGCTTAAAAAGAAGGAAGAGTCTGTGCAGTCACATTAATTATACAGTATACTTTAGATGATGTTTTTCATCCGAGCGTGGCAAAGTATTTTACAACTGTGGAGCCTTAATGCCACTGCAAGGCAAAGTACATAATTTACAGTACTGATGGATAAAGTGAGACACTGCTGCCTTGCATAATGGCTCAAATAACTTCAAATGCTCAAATATTTGCACTGGTCCTTGATCCAGTCACCCAATAAAGAGACTCTTACAGGATCTCAGGTGCACAGCAGGGAAACAACAAGAAAATTCTAGTCTTCCTCTCCAGGGAATACTTCCTTCACTCCAAACCGTAGAAAAGCTGTGGTATTAGCATTTACAGAGGATTACCAGAAGGGAGAGAGATTTAAGGAAACCAACAAACCAACACCTTTTGCCCCACCTTCTCATTTGCCTGCTCACTTTAACCTTGCCTGGATTTTGGAGGCACGAAGGTTTATAAATAGGTGCAGTTGACTGACTCCAGGAAGTTCTGCTTTATCTGATGCTGTGCTGCAGGCTGAGTAAATTTGAGATGAGAGCTCCTCCATTCCATGGCAATGCAGTGATGCTTGGACATGGTGTTAAATGAGACCTCTGGCTGAGAAATGGGATTTTTGCTGTGATTTGAATGGAGGGACTTTGCTGCCAACTTTCTTGCAGGACATTAATTCAGGAATTTATCCCTTGCAATAGATCATAGCGATTTTGACTAATTTAGAGCTGTTCATTAAATGATTCTATTCTGACTGTCATTTCAAGCAGAAGCAGTACTTCTCTTTGTTTCCAGCTGTGTCAGTTGTATCACAACTGGCTGTGCTGAGGGAATAATGCTCTGTGCAGAATCATGCAAAGTGTAATTTGCTGTCCATTGATTAACCAGCATCGTCTCCACAGCATCTCCCCTCTCTCTGGCTGTCTCTTCTTCAAGTACTGACTGTGTCTGGCCCTGCCTCAGTTATCAGATATGACAAGCTCACAGCCCTAGGTAGTGTGACTCAGAAATAGTTGGGGAAAGAGAGAACAGCCAATTTCTGTGACAGCTGTAGAAGAGGATTAGTAAACTCCACAGATGTGAATGATTCCTTCCAGCAATGCAGCTACTGAGCTAGAGAATACTGAAGGAAACTAAAAATTCAGGCTAAAAATCCTCTGGCTGGGGCAAGTGTGCTGCTGGATGTTGCTCCTTATCTGGGTGGGGGCTGAAAGGAAAAAAAATCACATTCACCTTTACTTTTTTCTTTTTCTTTCTTTCTGTTTTCTTGATCCTTAGATACTGTAGTTGAGGATAGCCATTATACATTTATACATTTGATATTTCCAATATATTTGTAAAGTTTTGGAAACAAAACTGAAGGTTAATATTTCATCTGACACCAAAAAAAAAAAAAAAGGCAGATGATTTTCTCAGACTGTTAAAAGGGGTTTCCTTTGCTTTATGTTATACAAAAGGCTCCAAGGGACTAAAGACTTTTAAATTCTTACTGATGTGTTGCTCAGCCCAGTTTTTGCAGTTAAGCTTTCAAAACATTTGCTCTGATACTTAAACAATGGGCATTTCACATGTTGCAAGTGTATGTCATTTTGGGAGAGTCTAGGTTAACAGCACTGTTAAGTGTGTGCTTGCCATTTGACTTTGTCACCAGTAAACACTGTGCTTAGTATGAAGTCCAGAAATTAAATTGTCTGTGCCAGGATGGTGGAATATTGAAAAAAGAAACCATATACCAAAATACATCCCATACCTAAAAATCCAGTGTGTTCTGGGATCACTGACAGAAAAATGTTCCCATGATCACCTTTCTCTAGTGATTCTGCTTAACTGACTTAAAGATTAAGGACAATCTGAGGTGGGGGAAAACTGGGACAGGCTTAAAACATGAATGAGAAGGTCTGGAATCAATCTGTGGCATTGACTTAGCCTAGTGATGCTAAATAAAACATTCTCTTTCTTTCCTTGCTGTATTCCTTGAGAGGGAGGAATGAGAATGTCTGTACTTGCCTGAGTAGAAGGTATTCCTGGACAGGGAGAGAGTGCTAAGCTTCCCTTAGCTTAAATAATGTGAATTTTACACAAACTTTAGCAGTGCTGTGGTATGGGGCACGACAGGGGAGGCACAAAGGGATTGTGGATGCTAAAACTACTGCAGGTTTTGAGAAGCAAGGCCTTGTATTCATTTCTTCCTGTCATTAACTTTGCCCGTCTCACCAATATTTTCTGTAGGATGTGAAGTCATATCTGATATTGATTGCTGTGTATTCCAAAGCCCAGATCAGTGTCAGCTTGCATTAAGCTGTAGTTAGACCTCTCCCCTCCTCCCCAGCCCTCCCCCTTCCCCTCAGTGCTTTAATGCTGTAAGTAGGTCAGTGCAGAACTGGAAGCTGTGTTTTTTCCTTCTCCCCCATGTGGTTGCTGGAATACATTTAATTGCAAAGCAGAGCATCAAAGCTGGAGTAGCCCAGCTCACCTCCAAAGGATAATTAGTGAATCTCTGTTAGTGCAGCGTGCTGCAGGGTGAGCTGCAGTTGGAGATGGATAAATAAGCTGGCATTTGGAATCCTCACGTTTTTAAAAACAATTCCTCTTTGAGACTTCAATAGATGTGTGTTTTCCAGGGCCAGAGCAATGCTTGGATTCCCAGCTCAAAAGCTCTGATGAGTACACAGGGAAGAAATGGGGACGTGGATGAATTCAGTGCTGTATTTTGGAAACCTGGCTAAAACATGGAACAGAAGTAACAAACTGAGGCTGAGGAGGAGGAGAGAAATGAGGTTTCACTCAAAACTGTGTCAGGTGAAGTGCAAAGGGCCAGCTTGCAGCAGACATGTGGTGAGGCTGCGGTGCAGCCAGTGATGCCTGGCATGCTTTTGGCACCTGCCCCGTCACTGTGAATGTATGAGGACAGCTGTTTGAAAACGCTGGATTTCTGGGTGTGTTTAACATAAGGACTAGTTAAGCTTGTGGAAGATTGAGATGGAGAATTCAGCAGAGAAGGGTTTGGCTGTAAAAGTTTGGACAAACTGTTAGGTTTAAGTATGGAATAAGAAATTAGGATATCGAGAGTGTCTTCACAATTCTGCTAGGAACTTCCTAAATTAACTCCCTGGATGAACTTCTACAGTAATCTAGTTCCCCAAATAAGGATTATAGTATTATTTTAAGGTCTTTAGTAAATCATTCCACTTCAGTTATTATGAGATAAACTGACAAGCATTGCCACAAAAATCTCTATTTACACCCCAAATATAGGCTCTCATTTTGCCATTTTAAGCATCATACCAACATATTTTGGGGGTTTGGTTGAATTTGGGTTTGGTTTGGGGTTTTTTTATGTGGGCTAAACTTCCTCATCTTGGTCATGCAGATTGACTTAATAATTGGACAGTTAAATGATAGAAGTTTCACCCGGAATTCTCCTGCGGCCATAAATGCACATGTTGTCATTTGTCACTGGGAAGGGCTGGATCTGCAGGGACAACCTGTCACACATTAATTCTGTTAATTAAGCTTCATTGGCAGCTACAGACAGAAGATTTTAATCCAGATGGCTTCCTTTGAGGTCAGGAAAAAAAAATACACACAGACCTAAAATAGAGAAAGTTAACTTTTACCTATGCATAGGATGTTGAGCCCTCATGTTCCCATTGAATGAGAGATTTGGAGTTCCCATTGAATGAGAGATTTGGACCAGAGTAGAGAGTTTGGCAGTGCCCATCAGAACTGAGAGGGTGGGTCAAATTCAGGGCTGAGGTGAATCTCCCTTGAACTTGTGCCAAGCTGGAAGTCACCCTATGTGCTGTTAACTCCTTGGAGCAATTATATTAAGGATCTTTATACGGATCTTTATCAAGCTTTGGAAAAATGTCCCTGCTGGCTCTTGGCTGCTATATTTTACCTATTTTCTGAAATAGGGTCATAATTTCATGTGGTGGGTTTTTTCTTGTCATGGTCTGCCTTGTCAAAAGCAAGGCTGGTTTATTCACTTGCAGCTGAATACAGATTAAGAAAGGCAGGAAAGATTTTAGCTCAGAGTCAAAGGCACCCCTGCTGTTTAAAAATGTGTAGACTGTTCTCTCATTTCACCATTAGACCAGCTTTGCTTTATTTGGACATAAGGCTTCTCA
>VXBC01011968.1:591358-614174 GCA_013399945.1 Ploceus nigricollis
TCTTTAAAATAGTATATTAATGTATTATCATATAGATATAATAAAGAAATCATTCAGCCTTCTGAACTGGAGTCAGACATCATTTCTTCCCACCAGGTTCACTTGCCTTGTTTACAATAGGGGTTAATTGTCCAATTACAGCTTCCATACAGCTCCAGAGTAGAGAGTTTGGCAGTGCCCATCAGAACTGAGAGGGTGGGTCAAATTCAGGGCTGAGGTGAATCTCCCTTGAACTTGTGTCAAGCTGGAAGTCACCCTATGTGCTGTTAACTCCTTGGAGCAATTATATTAAGGATCTTTATACGGATCTTTATCAAGCTTTGGAAAAATGTCCCTGCTGGCTCTTGGCTGCTATATTTTACCTATTTTCTGAAATAGGGTCATAATTTCATGTGGTGGGTTTTTTCTTGTCATGGTCTGCCTTGTCAAAAGCAAGGCTGGTTTATTCACTTGCAGCTGAATACAGATTAAGAAAGGCAGGAAAGATTTTAGCTCAGAGTCAAAGGCACCCCTGCTGTTTAAAAATGTGTAGACTGTTCTCTCATTTCACCATTAGACCAGCTTTGCTTTATTTGGACATAAGGCTTCTCAGTTCCTGAGTTTTCTGAGTCGTTTTTCTGTAGGTTTCCAATCTACCCTAAATCCTTGTGGATGTCCTTTTTCCCTGCCTTTTGAGAGCCTGTCCCTGGATTTGCTACCAGCTCTGCTAGCTACATGTTCCTTTTTGTGCCTTAATTTGTGGAACAGGGTAATGCTGCTTTCTTCCTTTGTAAACCCATTGAAGAGTTACAGCTGAAGAGTGAGCTTGCTATCATTATTTTCTCTTGCTGTGTGGGGAGCTCCTTTTCTGTGGCAGAAATAATAACATTTGTTCCTCATTAATTTAAATTACAGGTGGAACATGGGCAGCTTGCGTGCAGAGTCAGGCTCTGGGCTGGTACAGCTCAGCAGATTCCACTGGAGGGGATGAAGCTGTGATTTACAGCAGATAAGCATTTACAATATCTCTGAAAGCCCTCTCCACAATCTGTCACCTGCTATTGCAGGCTCAGCAGCAGGATGAGATCATAGGAAAGATAAGGAGTGATGGAAAGGCTTGTTTTCTCCTAAAAGAGGATAAAAGAGCTTGGTCAGAAGAGCAAGGCATAGGTTAGTCCATCTGTGCTCCAAGGATCAGTGGCTCCAGACCCTGTCCAATACCTGTCATTCTGGATCTCTTGTGGTTTTCCCAAATTTTAGGGTCAGATTTCCAGGCCAATCCTCTAGGCACTGGTTAATGGGAAGAGAGCGTGTGACAAAGTGCACTGGAACGAGCTCCCTGAGTCTGTGCAGCATGGAAATTCCTCCCTGGAGCCTAGGATGGCTCCAAGGACAGCTCCTACCTCTTCCACCCACAGCATTCAAAGCCAACCATGCTGGGGGACAGCGTTGCCATGTCCCAGTGATGCCTAGAGACGCTACCTGGAGCAGAGGTTAGACAGAGTTAGAGTAAAATAGGGATTTATTAAAAGGCCTTCAAAAGGTACACCTTGGGCAGTACAAGAGCCTGGCTGTGGCTCCACCCAAGATGGACAAGTTGGTCCAAGTTGTGANCAGTCCCTGGCTCCATCCCTGGACATGGTGGCAGCTGCAGGATGGGCAGAGGAGCTGCCTGTGCTGGCTCTGAGCTAGCCAGAAAATCCTGCAATTTCCCTTGCCCTTTGTCTGGTTGGAGCAGCTCAAAAAGAGCAGATGGCTCTAAGTAATTTGGTCAATGCTGGTTTTATTATTCATTCCCCTGTAGAGCTTTCACATGAAATCCATGGTTTGGCCCTTGCTATAAAGAGATTTTGAGAGGAATTATTTGCACATAGTTGTAAAAACAAACTATTGAAGAAACAAGGTATTTGTATTTCTGGTTGTCTTAGAGATGTGTCACCTGCTGTAGTTTTAGCTGAAACTTTCAAACTATTTTTTGGTGCTAATTTTTACTTTTTTTTTCCTACAAATATTTTTGAGGAAAAAAGTTCAACTATCAATATCTTTTTAGTTTTCAACAATCACCTTTAGTTCAATAGCCTTAAAAAAATATGACTTTTGTTTATATAAAGACAAAATTATTTTTTTAAAAAAGGCATAAATTATGTGCTTTACTTTTTAAAGCAAAACCTTTTTCCCTAAGCTGTGAAAACATGCTCTTCACTTGTCTTCAAAGACAAAAAATGTTGAATGACATTATTCAAGTAACCATTTATGAAGCTGTTTTTTTTTTTTAATTTTATATTTCTATTGAGTGCCATGGAAAGATAATTATTATTTGGTTATACTGGCTGAAATGTGTAAGATATCTCTGACAAGAAAGTGGTGTTCCCTTTTCAGTGGGCATCAAAGAGATGTTTCATCATCTTAACACCTTATCTAACTAATTTCCTTCCAGACATTTTATTTCTTTAATTCAAACTGCAGAAATACCACAATTCTTCCATTTGCTTGTTCTTTCAGACATCTCCTAGTCAGGTGACAGATCTCTCTTCCATAAAATTAGAGATCATTTAAAAAGCTGCAGGTTTTTAGATCTTCAGGGAACTGCCTCTTGGGCCATAAAGAAAAAACCTGAAAATTATGCTTTTCCTGCAAAGTAAAATTAGACCACTTTAAAGGAATTCTGTTATGAAATAGGATCCTGAGTTAGTGTACAAAAGCACCTTAGGTGTTTCCTTGAACTTGCTTAGAGAGCACAAAGAATTATTATTATTATTATTATTATTATTATTGTGTTTTTGTTATTGTTATTATTTTATTGTTGTTGTTGTTGTTATGGCAGTTGATGTTGTAGCATTGTTGTGTCATTACTTTTTTTTTCTGAGGTCCTATAACTGAGGCTGAGCTAAGCATTTTCAAAAAAAAAATTAAGGTTTTTTTTCTCTTTAGTCCTGCAAATAATCTTTGTTGCATCTTAAATCTGAACTTTTTCTAAACTGTGAATTTTTTGGCCATGTTGTATTCCATGCTTGATATCCATTCAGTACAGGAAGTGGAAGCATCAGAAATGCAACAGGAAAATTGGATGAAGGAGTATAATAGCAGAAAAAATATCTGACATCACCAGCTGAAGGTTCCTTATTTACCATATTAAGCTCAAATGGCATAAATTCGAGCCTGACTTTTGATCCTCAGCCTACTCAAATGTACAGAAAGCTGTTTGAATAGACAGAATCTTTAAGTGCTTGTTATACATATATATGGTACATTTAAAATGGATTGATGCATTTCTTTGGCTCTAAGGGAGGTTTTTTGTGATCTTGACATGAAAAAAAAATTTTTTTTAATACTAAAATTTGCATTTCTGAGTCATCTTGAGCTGTGCATCTCAGGTTTTGTTTTATGGGTATTAAAAATGATAACAAATTCACAGTTTTTCCCCTCCGCAGAGTCTAAGGAACAGAAGCCCCTCTGAAGTCAGCAGGAGAGCTATCAGAATATCACTGGCAACTTTAAGAATCACCCTTGACCCACTGAGGTCCACTCTGAGACACACAGGGCTATGTGTGCCAAAACTCAATAGAAAATTCTTTCTGATTTTTGCACATGGTCAGACTTCCCCTCCAAAAATAAATATAATCTGTGGAGATAAGGCTGCCACAGAGACCTGGGTTTGAAGCAGAGGCTTTTATGATCATCTAGAGAAAGTTTGTTCTAAAGTTCTCTTCTTTTGGGACACGTGAACCACTTTAAAGCTGCACTGATGCTGGAAACTTCCTTTTGCTGTCTGTTGACTGCATCTTGATAGGGGTGTTGAGTGAGTAAGAAATGTTCCCCACCTGCATGAAATTAAAGCAATTAAAATGGAAACCCACGTGCTCCTTCCTCCTGCTGGAGGGCTGGGAAGATCCTGAGGGAACAGGCAGTCTCTTGGTCGATTTTGGGAGAGGTAACAGTTTCTCTGTGTTAATTTTTTCTTCTTTGAAACTTTCTTTTTGTAACTGAATTGACTTGCTGTGAGGAAGGAGCTGGGTTTTGAGGTTGCAGTTAATGCTGACCCTTGGGGGCACTACGGACCTTTGATTCAATTTGTTGCCAAGTGTTGAATCTTCTTGTCAAACAAACTTTGGTTGCCTCCTTTTTTAATCCTAAAAAAGAAAAATACTGGACAAAACTTGCTGCAACCTGGTTATATCTTGTTCTCCACAACAGTTACAGAAATTTGGTATCTACAAGGAGGTGAAATTGGTAGGGAGGTACTGTTTTTAAGGCTGTGAGGGGTGTGACAGGAATGCAGCAGTCCCTGGAGCAGTGATTTATGCTAACCTCAATACAGGCAGTTAATTTAGAGTTTCCTGTTTACTCACTGCACAGAGTATAAAATGCTGTAGGCTCTGCAAAATGCACACTTGTTCAGGTTGCTTCATTGTTGTATCATTGTTGGCTGCCCTCATGATCATAAAGGATTTGATTAGGTTAGGTCTGTATTCTGGGGATTTATATTCCCTTCTGAATACAGACTCCATTGCAGGGTATTTTCCTCTATAAATGTCTAAAGAAAAATAGAATATTCTAAAGCCTTCATGGGCAAAGCCCTTTATTTAGCTAACCAAAAGGTTTGGGATCTGGAGACAGATATTTTTCTTTTTTTTCCTTTAAGTTGTAACATGAGGATGTGTAAGGATCAGGAACAAAAAGGTTCAGAAAGGTGAGACCAGTCACCAATGGATCACAAAGCCTGACCTAGATTGTCAGTTTATCCTTTGCAGTTTCCAAACTTACATTTTTAGCTGCTAAGACCTTCTTCTGTCAGATTTTTTGGGGCTTGGGGATTTGCATTTATTTTGAGCTATTCATCTGAATACTCTTTGTGGTTTTAAGGGGATAGAGACACACACACACACACAAAGATGTTTTTGACAGATTTGCTGGGTTGTATCACATACACTGTTTCATGCTTTTCTTTTCCTTCTGTGGTACACGTTGTTTTGGGCTGTCTCACAAAGGATAAATTGGAGGTGACAGTAAACAAGGAGCCTGACTTTAGTATCTTGTACATGATCTGAGGGCAATGTCGATTCCATCTTTCAGGGATTTCCCTCAAGATCTGTACCTCAGCCTCAGATGTGCCAGGGCTGAGAAATGCTTCCTGTCAGAACCAAATCCCTTTGCACCATAAAACTTGCAGACAGGCTTGCAGCAAACTTACATTAGAAATGAATCAGGTTTCCAGTGGAAGTAGAATAAATTGGATCAGTTTAGTGCAAAATGCAAGATTTGTTTCCAGTTGCAGAAACGCCTCCTCCCACCCTTCCTGCGGAGGGAATCTTTCCTTTCAGGGCAGAATGTGGCTACTCTGATTCAGCATTACCTTTCACCCTGGAATTATGATATGTGTGCAAAAGCTGTATCTATGCTGATATGCCAGCATACCCCACGCCACATGCCATGGCAGCACTTCAATCATTGAATTGTTTTTAGTTTTGTTGTAAAAACCTCATTATTGTAGGTTTTTAAGAAAAAGTGCTCACCTTGCTGTGAATTGAATCCAGTTTCAATCCAACCCTACATATGTGTGATTGAATATTAACTGAGGCTGATGCATAATTATTATGTGGAGTTGACAGATAATTTCCATGGAGGAGCAGGACTGCCTGCAATTAAATTGCTGAAGGAATTACATGGACAATTATCATATATTTTGGGTAATGAAGAAATGCCAGCTCACTAAATGGATGTCTTCTGAGTAAACAGTTATGTTCGTTTCAAACCTCATTTATATAATGAATGATATGCAAACTGCATTTGGACTGTAATAGATACAACTCAGGTCACCAGCCAATTTAAAATACTTATAAATAATACAACCCCCTTGCAGATATAATTAGTGCAAAGTACCAAATTTGGAGCTTTTGGTCTTGTAAATGGGAGCCTTAACTTCAAAAACTGGTAGACTCATTTGCCAAATTGCTGCACAGCTTCACCCAACCTTCTGCTGGTCAAAGAATAAGTTACTCTTCCCACTGCATGAGACTTTTCACCTCCTTTCTTGACCTCCTCAACCCCCAACTGTCTTTTTCTTTCCTCCCCTGGAATACAAGCAGGCTCCTAAGGTAATTTTTCCCCCTCCCCAAAGTTATTAACTCTTGTGGATAGGGGCCACTTCCACTTTAACTCCATCAGGTGTTTCACAAGAGCACTGATTTTGCCAAATTGTGCCCTACCAGAAATGGTGATAAATCCTTCTAGGAGCCTTATCAGGCTGTGGAAGCAGCTGTCCCCCAGGCAGTCCAGGACTGACTGACCCCAGTGCACAGCAGTTTCTCCCAGGTTCTCTCTTGGTGATTGCAATGTTTTATCATCAATTTTTTTTCTTAGCTTTTCATGGATTGATCATCCTTGGCAATTCAAAGGCCAGTAGGGTGAGGGCTCTGCTGTGTTGCTGTGACATGCAAGCAGATGCACTTGAATTTTCTCATGTTTCTCGCACTGTTTCAGATGAAATTCTTGGAATGTCAGAGCATTTTTGTACTGACAAACAGAACACATCCGTGTACACTACTTGCAGTACAGCAGAACCAGGCTGAGATAGAAACCTTTTAAACGGCAAAGTTCTTAAATCAATCTTTAATTACTAGAGGAAAGGCTTAAGTGCATCACTTAAACAGGTTTAAACTTCAGTGTGTTTTTTGAATTGACAAAGGCAAAGAATTGACATTTTTCCATTTAAATCAAAATTTGCAGGCTTGAATTCTAAATAATTGTAGCAATTACAGAATGAAACTTGTAGTGGATATGGATGGCTCAGAGTTCAGGGGTACACTCTGGCTACAGAAGCTGCTCTTGGATTTGAATATTGAGAAGTTTGGAGTTATTTGGCTTCAGGATGGAGAGGAAGCATTAACAAAGACAAGAAATGAGAGTGGGTTTCAGTGTGGGAAGGGTGGGAGCTGCTGGGTTTAAGTGACACCTAGGAAGCTGCTTGCTCTGTCCTTCCATTTGGAGGACAGGAGGAAGCATCTTCTCCATTTTTTCCTCCTTTTTTTGCTGTGAGAGAGCAATGCAGCTCCTGGAGGTTTCTCCTTTCCCTTTACCCTGTCTCAGTTCTCTCCCCATCTGTGGATGCTGCTGGTGAAATTTGCCTGCCTTGTTTGGGTTGAATTCCACCATGTCAATCATCCTGTGTGCAGGAAAGAAAGAAATCACTATGAAATGGGTGGTTTGATCCACCTTTCTTGATTCCACTGAGACTGGGCTAAAGAAATCTAGTTATTGTGGTTTCAGCTCTCTTATTTACCCTCTGGGGGGCCTTTAACCCTTTGTTTAACATGTGGTGGTTTACAGCCAGGCATTATTTTACCTTCCCATCCTCTAAGCTAGCAGGAAGCTACACTGGCTAGTGCTAACCCCATGCTAATACACTTGACCTCTCATCAGCCTGGATGAGCACAGAGTCCTGTTTATCTCAATTTAAAAAGCATCTGTCTGGCTCATAGCCCGTGTAAAGTACCAAGCAAATAAATCCTTCATGTGTCTTCATCATTGCTCTGCCTGTGGAACCTCTTAATGGGCTAATTGCCACAGGAGTAGAGTGAACACTGAAATTACAAAAGGCTTTTCTGGAGCTCAGTGTTAATAGTTAATTAAGCAAGGTAAAAATGCCATTTGTTTAAGGGCATAGGTGAGTTTAAGAGATTAAATACTGCTTTTCCCTCCTGCTTTTTTAATTAAAATCAAGTCCCATTGAGGATCTATGCCTTTTGGATCCATATCCATCCCCTCTGTTCTTCTTTGCACCCTGCTGTAGACCACTGGCATAGTATGGGATGTTTAACCTAGGAGCTGTTATACATTGCTTTAGACTTTATTTTCTTATTAAAAGAATGCTCTAAATTTTTGTCAAGAGAACTGTACTGGGAGGGCTGTGGTAAGCAGGGAACATTTCTCTCAGACTGAATCTTGCTAACTAGAATAAGCCTTGAGGCAGACTGACCCCTGAAGACACAGGTGCTGCTATTTTGGCTAAGTTCCCACAGAGGAATCTGCCTGAATGCTGCTCTGTCACTCTTGCTCAAGCAGCAGGGTAGGTGATGTAAAATTAATAAGCCACATGAGTCATATACACATGATACTGTATTTATAGCAATCTTTTAAGGGCTCATTAACATGTATTAGAAAAGTACTTTGATATTCTGCAGTGAAAGATACCATATCACAGAAATACAGAGCATTTTCCAATCTTGATATCAGCTTCAGTAAATTCTTCAGTTTAAGACTGAAGTGCTCCCAAACTTCCTGGGAAAGTGAATGATGGCCCAAAAGTCTAAGGGTTGAGCACTTCCCACATTACATTTGTACCATAAACCACACAGATTTTCTCATCTTCCCCAGTCAGCTGCAACAGCAACAGCAGAGCCCCATAAGTTACCAAAAACATTCTTTCATTGCTGTTTGTTAGCATAGTAGTTGGGAATGTAGGCTCAGCTAGTGAACCAAAACATTCTCCTTTGCTACTGAATTTGGAGTGGGAGGAAGCATGGTGGGGGAGATAACGTGAGGACAAATTGTCTTATCTCCTCCACTCTCATTTGTTTTCAGGACTGAGCTGCCTTCTGAAAGGGAGAGAGACAGAGTTAAGGGAGCAAATTGGGATTAGTCACTGCAGCGGTCGTGCGTAGAGGAATACACGATTATTTCAGGCTGACTTTTCTTGGTCTCTTGTCGAAAGGCACTGTTTCTGTGCACAAAATCAGAGGAAATTTAGCAGAAGGATTTTCTGGGCTGCCATGACTGACACTAGAAAATAGTTCACAACTGAAGGCTGTTCAAACAAAATTATTGGCGGAGTTGCCACGTTCCTTTGGGTCAGGCTCTTGTGTGATAAGGATGATGATGTCCTTCACACAGAGCAGAGGAGATGCAAAACCCTTATCCTTTTGGGGAGCAAAAAATGAAAATTAAAACAGATTTATTATCCCATAGCCATGCTGGATGGCTGCAATGCATGCTGAAGGAGCCATGAGAGCTCCTGATAGGGCTGGAAACCTATTGGGCTGGTTGCTAGATGAGATAACCAGCTTAGTCTCCACAGGAGCAGCATCAATCCACATCAGTCAGGAGCAAGAAAAAAGAAAAGAAAACAACCAATACAGAAGAGAGAGAGAGAGACTGAGGAATTTAACAAGACAAATTGGTTGGAGATACAAAACACTTCTGTTTCTGGTTTTTAAAAATTCATTTTAAAAGTGAGGAACATAAGAGCAAACCATATGCAAGTTTTAGATGAAATTTGCTTCCTATTTATATAATTTTTAAATATATACATGAAGCAAATCGACAGAAGCTGTTGAGATTTATTACAAAGCTCTGTATAAAGGAGGCATTCTTGATTATTGATGGCAAGACAGTATCATTTATAGGGAGCAGTAGAGGCAGAAGCAGAAATAGGTATTTGTGTTTTCTGCTACTGGCAGAATAAGAGGCAGGTAATGGGAGTGGCATCAAATAATGGCAGCAAAAGTATTGAGTGGAAAAGGATAAAACCTTGGTCTGTGCAGAATAACCAGTGCAAGGATTCAATATGAAAGCTGAATCATCAAAACACACAGGAAACATGTTTTAAATATTAAGTGTTCACTTCAACTCTTAATTATCTAGGATAACAGGAGCTGGGCTAAAACAAAGTCAGGAGAAATAAAACATTTGTAAACAGGGCTCTAAAAATGTAAGGATTGCATCCACCTTGAAAAGTGACAAACAAATACATGGTCTTGAACTGGAGCCAGCAGAGGAGGGCAGAGCCAGAGTGGCTGGAGCTGGGCAAGCCCCTGATTTGATCACCCAAGGTGCAGCAACAGCTCTGATGAGTGGTGGCTCCAGGGGGTTGTGATTCACAGCAAATAATGCTGTGTCAAGCCCCTTCTGCTCCTCCAGTTTCCAACATGACACATGTTCACTAAAATAGACCTTGCTGCTCCCCACCTGGTGCTGCTCCCCCTGCAGAACAAGCCCTCCCTCTGTTAATTGAGACACAGAGAAATGTATTTAGCTTTTCAAATTGCTGAATCAATTTTTTTTTCCCCTCCTCCCCCACCTTCCTTGGTTTCTCCTTCTGGCAGAGATCACTGTAGCAGGAAAGAAGTCAAACAGCACATTTAATGCAGATAATTACTTCTTGGATGGTATTGGTTTTTTCTTTTGGATATGATGCCTGACAATTAAAATTTCAAAGAAAAAAATAAAATCCAAGGAGTATTTAATTAAATCCCTCTTAAAAAATAAATCTATCTTACCAGTACAAAATCCTTCTTATCATTTTTTGTGTATGTAGAATCAAATCAATTAGTTCTCACAGTTGTAGCTGCTTCTGCCCTTTGAGGAGTTTTGTCGGAATTATAATCATTATTCTATCTGTGCTCGTGGTCTTTCTCCCTAGCTCCTCATTCTTGAGGATGCTTTTGTGAAGGCATTCTGAAATTTCTAGGAATAGCTCACATGAAATACTTACAATGAAACAAACCAAAACCATCCATGTAAGTTGTGGACATCAAATATATTCATAATAATTTTTCAAAAATTAGGTATGAATAAAATAACATGCAAGATTTTCAGCTTCAGGTAAAATACTCAAGGTCTCTTAACAAATATAAATCAACATTAACATCAGCTATATTCAGGCCAGATTGGGCAACTGTGTTTTTCTGACCTGCATCTGAATGAGAGCTAGTGGCTTTTTGAGGACAGCTTGGTAAACCAGCATGGTCTTTACCTTCCAGCTTCTGTTTTACCATGTGTAGATGCAGACTGCTTTTTTTCCTGGAAGAGCCATCGTTTTGTATGTTTGGAATTGATTATTTGTAATGTGAGTGTAGCAGATTTCAACCAATGGTGCCTCAAACCTTTTTTTTTTCCTTTTATTTTTTTTTTCTTTTATTACTCAGTTTGATGTGGAAGGTGGAGTTGCTCTGTAAGCCCTTAAAATTTAGAGGCAGCACAATGGCTTGCAGGCTGAAGAGGCTCCAATGCTCTGTGCTGCACTGGGCAGACTACTGGGCCTGTTTTTTGTGCTTTTTCTTTTTCCTTAGCACTGCAAGAGGAAAAAAAACTTAGATTTGCTATCGTGCCTGTGTCACTTCATAATCATTCTTTAGATCTCAAAAATCTTCTTTTCCTCCACAAACTTCTTGTCAGGTTAGGGAATTAGTAATGAGCAGCATCTGAGATAAGAGTACCTTATATCTTGTAGCAGGGTGAAGAGGAAAATTTTGACAAGTTCAAACACATCAGTACCAACTTCATCTGAGGGAATGAAGCTGTAATGTGCTCATAAAGGTCTCTCTGAATTGCAAAGCCATCCAGGGCTATAGAGATGTAGCTGTTTCATTCTATTTTTGCTCTGTGAACAGTCGGTGTGGTGTGACTTTTTGATTTCACACTTGTTAATTGCTGTAGGTTCCAGGAGCATGTGCCAGTTTTGTTTCACAGCAAGAGCCCTAATCATGAATGACTCCTCGGTGCTGCTGTGCACTTTCAAATCTATTCTAGGTTAGTGGAAAAAGTCACACTTTATGACAGTGTGAGGCACTTGGAAAGAAGCCTTTTTCATGACAGAGGTTACACCGAGGCAGTGTATTGAGAGAATAATAGATCTCCCAAATCTGTATTCAGCTGCACGTGTTGTTTTGTACATAATGGGACTTTCATCTGGCTCAAGGAATACAGGACAAATTATTTCACAAGGATGATATGTCCTTGTACTGTTTCTCCAGTGAATTGGACACAAATAGGTTTTCCATTACCATCAGTCATGCATGTCTCTTTTTTCCCTTCTTTCAAGTAGAGACAAATGGAGAAAAAACATCCAAGATTTCCCCAGCTTCTCTTTTTACCATGGCCAATACTAAGACATTGCTGCTCTTTGGAGCATGGTCTCTAGTCTTTGGGTCTAATTTTCTTATTTGTGTAGACGTTCTGTGCTTGTGTGCAGCTTCACAAGGATGTTGATGTTTTTCCCTGTCTGCCTTTTTGGTATGCAAAGTGTGAGGACTGAATGAAGAGCTCACAGGGCTAATAAGGCAAGAAAGAAGAATACTGTCAAACTGATTACAGTTTATTCATAAACATGCAAATGCTTAGTGCAAGCATGAATGTTCACTTTCACATGCATGCTTTAAGTGCTTGCAGCAGCAGAGATAAGGACAGCATGGCTAATTTTGTTGCCATAGATAAATACATTTTTTTGTTTATAGACTGAGCTATGCCAACTGATTGTGTTTATGTCCTAATCTTTGTGGTAATTTTAAGTTTTGCCTGGTGCTTGAACTCAGTGCAGAGTCTATTACTGCTGGTGTTTCATTATGCTGTGGAGAAGCTGTTGCTTGCAAATGACTTTTGCTGCTGTGAATTGCAGGGAGATCAGGGTGCTGTTGGGTGATGAGTTTCTCCTCTGGAGTCTGGGGGGGTGGACAGAAAACTCCATGACTCACTAAGCCTTAGGTTTCTTCTGTGCTCTCCCCACTTCTTTCATCACTTGAGAAATCATCACAGAAACATGCCCAGAGCTACAATACTTCATGTAACCTATGGTCAGCCACAAAAACAGAGCCCCGAAGAAACACCAGCCTTCTTCTTTCTCTGCTGCTTTAAACTTCTAAAGGCTGGTGGGAAACAGCTTGGTCAGGAGCATACTTCTGTCCATTGGCTCTCCTGGCACCTGAGTTAGGCGGCAAAAATTGCATCCAGAGTAAACCTGAGCTGAGAAACAACATTGTAGACTGATACTGGTAATAAAGAGCTTTCACTGCTCTATGAGCACACTGGAGTGGAAGAGGAGGGAAAACTGAATGTGGTCAGGAGGGACCTGGCAGGGAATAGTAAATAAAGTGATTAAAATTTAAAAGGGCTATAAATAACTAAGAGAAACCACTCATTTGGCTTGGAGATGAAGCTGCTTGTATTACCACAGGGGCTCAGTGCTGCCAGCGTGCCTTTTCTTACATCTTTCTGTTGCACTTGTACATGAAGGACCATGCTGTGAAGGTGGAGAGGTTTAAGGGTGTACATTTAACTTAACATAAAAAATACCTTGGTGCCCAGTTCTGGTTTTTTGAAGGCTATTGGAGATATTTATCTGCATTATATACATTTACAAAACTTTACACATACTTTACACATACACAAAAGTCACAAAACTTTCCTTGTGACTTTTTATGGTCACGTTTAGGAAAAAAGAGCCAAGTCAGTTTTGTAATTCTAAAGTACAGGCAGGTGGGCTCCCAGAAGTATAATGAAAATATGTTGGTTCAGGCAAAGAGTTGGGTAAGACCTTAGGCAGTGTATGTATTGCATGAATTTGAAGTGCAGGAGTTGATGAGATAAGAGAGATTTGTGTATTAACACTGCAGTTATTGACAAATTGCCACACTAAGACCTGCAAATGGCAGTCAGACAACCAGGCTAAATGTATTTTTGCCTGGATTAGTATAATGCAGAATGACCAGTGCTTATGTATGAAAACACCACTTGCTGTGAGTTAAATAGAAGACAAAAAAAGAAAAAAAAGCCATGCCTTCATCCTTATCCTTCCCTTTGACTGGCCACAAAAATACTTCATAAAATGGAAGAAGAAAATTACAGCATAAATAAATACATTGTGAACCCATATCTAGCAGGTAACTAGGAAAGAAAATCATTATCACTTTTAAAATGTGCATATTCTTAAATGTCAGAATGATAGGATTACATGTTGCATTGTCTGGCAGCCTGAAAGCTTTTTATATTAGCAATGAGTTAATGCCTATGAAATAAAGCTCAGTAAATATTTACTGTAGTGTATGTCTGGAAAAGGTCATGTTGACTCATTTAAGGTCATGCTGTTTATAAATTCATCCTTTTCAGAAGACACTACAGAGGTTTAGCATCCTGATTTAAAATGAGGAAACAGCATTCAGAAAATTTATATTTTTGTTTTACAGTCAATTCTACTGTAGGGAACAGACTTCTCATTGCCAATTTCCACACAGCCTTTTCTCAGCTGATTTCATCTCTCAGTTTATTAAGCCTTCTCTTGCCTGACTAGCTATTGTCATGCCTGGGGAAAAGCTCTGTCAGGTATTAAAAGAGAAATATATAAAAGAAAGCAAATGGCAAAAGTTTAATTCTTTCAATTCTGCACTCGCAGGGTACATAGCTGCCAAACCAGACAGAAATTTAATGTGCCTGCTCTCCATGCCATTACTGCTGAGCTACCTCAGCCTGAGATGTTAGGCTGATGAATGTATTTGTAGTGGTTTGACTGCATCCCTGTTGGCCACTGAATAACTGCCAAGGGTAAAAACCACATGACCACAGCAAGGAATAATAATTCCTGTGAGGAGAACACTAAACCTGCAGAACAGGAGGCTCAGCATCACCTAAGAGACCAAGAGTTTTATTATTCTTTGAATGACTTTTTAGCAACCTCACTTCGTAAAAGACTCAAAACAAATTAGAAGGAAGTTGCAGGGGTTATCGCTCTTTGGCAGCTCCAGAAAAGAGACCTTGATCTCCTGATTGATTCTTTGTACTCAGGGCCTGCCTTTGTCACAGAGGCAAAGGATTTATGGACATGCTTGCATCTTTTGCTGAGTAGGGCCTTTCATGTGCTTAAAGTTATTTGCCTTGCTCAGTCACAGCCATCATGCACTATACTGCTGAAAAAGAGAATAGCTAAACAAAATTGAAACCTTATAATATCAATTTGGACAAAAAAAAAAAGACTAGGAGACATAATACATAAAAATGGCTTTAAAAATCTGAGTTGCAGCTGCCATCAAACCATACACAGCTGTTTCTGGTCTCATCTGGCTCTTGGTGTTTAAATGGAAGGTGCATGGAGATAAGCATCTGCAGGAGGCAGCTTGTTTAAGGTTAAGAGGGTAAATAAAATTCTTCAGATCCCTGTCTCCCTGTAGAGGGAACCTAGATGATAAGATTTGACTACACACCCAATTTTTATTAGAAAATGAAGCCAGATTAATCCCACACTAAGTACAGAAGTCTCAGCACAAAAGTCCTGGCCAACAAATCTTTGAGGTGTCCTCATTTAGGCAACAGCAGTCATTGTCCCCTGGCCAGTCTCTTGCTCTGGGCAGCTGGGGTGGCACTTTTACATCTGGAAAGACTTTCCAGCAGCTGAGGGTTCTGGCTCCATTTCCTGAGCTCGTTTTATTCACCCCTCTCTCTTCCTTCAAGTCAGCCTGTGGCAGTTGTGCTAAGAACGAAATGCTTGACACACTACGACCAAATAAATCCTGCTGGAGCCATCCCTGTGGGGCAGGGTGGCAATGAAAAGTTCTGAGCTTTTGCAGCATTGGAGTTTGGGGGTGTTTATGACTTCTGAGCAGCACACTGCCAGTGTGACAGAGCATTCTTCTGTGGGTATGAACTTAGCAGATTGCTACAAATGGCTGAACTGAGCCTAAAGCCACTCTAGAAATGAATTGAAAATCAGGCTGTAGCTACAATTGAAATGTTCTGTGTGGATTTGCAATTGACCCCGTGCTGTACAAAGAGTTACAGAGCTCATCTCTTGCTAGTAATCAGGGAAATGGCACTGTCAGCTTGCTTCCCTTTGAGCACACATTAAAAAAAAGCAAAAAAAAACCCTTACCAAGCCTTACCATCAATCATGCTCGTACACACACACACTTTACCACAGCAAATACTTTAGCAAGAAAAAATACCATTCATCTGCAGAAACTATATATAAATAACTAGAGAAAATCCCAGCAGCTTGTGTGTTCCTCTCTTGCCAGTTTGGAGAGCACAGGGACACCACAAGGTAATCAAAGTGCAGAACATCATGTTCCACTTGGATCTGAAAACAAAATAAACCTGTACTTGAACCTGAGTGAACAATCTTTCAGGGATAGCCATAGCCACATTACAGTTATGGCTCAGGGAAGAAGGGTAGTAAGCATAGAATATGAAAACTGCTGATCTGGATTTAGACTTAGGTTTTCCAGACATGTCATGACTCCTGTGACCAGTGAAGAAAGGGTGGTGGGTGTTTGCAGCTTTTTTTCTGGGGAGCTGAGAGGCAGGGGGTGATAGAAAAATGACCGGCAATAAGGCAGACCACTTGTTCGAGGTGAGCACCAGACCAATGTGAAGTCACAAAACCCAAAACCAGATTTGGAACAGGTTTTGTTTTTGGTTTTGGTTTTTTGTTGATTTTTTTTGTTGTTGGTGGTGGGGTTTTTTTGTTTTGTTTTGTTTTTGTTTTTTTTTTGTTTGTTTTTTTCGTTGTTTTTTTAAGAGAAAGTCGAATGCATCCCAATTTCAATTTTCAACACCTCTCTAGTAGTCTCAGAATTTTGAAAATTCTTAAGGGCGCATTGGTGCCTAATCCCCTTTAAACACATTTGCAGATATGGAACAAAGAATTAGGATTCTGGAATAGCCCCTGTCTACAAGTAAATTCATTGTTCTCTCATTATAGATCAACATGGGGGGGAAGAGAAAGTCTGGTTCTCTTCCACCATTTTCCCTTACATTGCTTTGTGATCACAAATTAATTGGATAACCACTTTGGTCTCCAATTTTTCTGACAAGTGAGAACTCTTTAACTTCCTCCCAGCTGTGCACTTTATAGATAATGCAAGTAGCAAAGCATTGCTTTCTGCCTTTAAGAACTAGTTCACCTGTGCACATATGAAGGGTATATATGCACCTTATTAATTCAAAATTGAGGCATTTTCCACTCTTGTAGCACCCACCAGGTCAGTCTGTAGCCCTGTGTCAATTTTCTCAGCATGAAGTTCAGCTGCCTCCAGTCAGTTCATCTCAGCTGCACAGCACTGCTGGAGTTGTTTTCTCGTGGTGCAACATCAGTCTTCCCATTCTGTTAAACATTAGGAATATTCTGTGTAACTTCTTAGCGTTATTAACATTCAGAAACACATAATCATGGAATGATTATATGCAGGTGCTTTTATTGAAGAGCTCTGGGAGTTGGGGTTACAGACCCAAATCTGACTCTGATATGGATTTGAGACGAACACCTTTTAATATCCTGTTGTTATATAACTACATATTAATTATTCAACTTATATTGTTCTATTGTATACATTGATCTCATCCAAACATGGATTCTTGTAATCTCCATCAAACCCCCCAAACATCCTTTCTCATGATTCCTGTTACAATTAAACAATAATCATATCCAATTACCAATCATCACATTTAACAATCATATAATTTATCATATATCATATAACAATCATATCATTTATCATAGTCATTAAATGATTATAAGTTGCAGTTTTGCTTGATCTAGTAAAGCCCAACGTTTTCCCAGGGCCTACGTAACATTTTCGCAGGGCCTACCAGGCCCAACCCTTCTTTCCAACTCCCCTGAATAGCCTATGATATTAGAAACATTTTATCCCTATAGTATCAGTGTCACCTTTCAGCATCAGAAGCTTCTATTACACACTTCCATTATTGGCAGAGGTGAAGCCACAGTTTTGGAGCTGAAGGACTGAACAGCATGAATGAATTTGTCCTTCATCACCAAACCCACATCTCCGGTGTGTTCCCTCTCATCTTCCAACAGGGCACTTTGCAACACCTCAGAGATTTTTTTCTCACCATGGAAGGAGAGACTTCTTTCTAATCATCAAATTCTTCAAGATCTATCTTAATATATTGCTCATTTGTTCACTCTGCCTTCTGCTTCAGCCTTGTCATGAGGTGATCTGTTCCTCCTTCCTTCTGGGATGGACAGTGTAGTTGCAGGTGGATGCTGTGCTCTGAGAGCTCTTACTCTTAATTACTGGAGAGTGTGTATGTTCTTAGAATAATGTCTACATGGAGTTTATTTTTCTCTTCCTTTCTCCCTACTTGCTCTTTTTGGAATTTAGCAGGGGATCCAACAACACCTCCCACCTGGCATATGTTCAGCTCTGATCATTTTACCATTGGTTCAGGCAGAGGTTTGCTCTCATTCTTGTCCCAGAGAACAAGGATTGACTAGAGAAGGGCCATTTTGGTAGAATTAAGGGATTTGAGGCAATGTGATATGTTTCCTGTGCCCTTTTTCATTTTCTCTTACTCACATACAGGCTCAAGAGGGAAGACGCATTTTAATTAAAGCACAAGGTTCATCTGGCATGTGTTTGGCTACATCCACAAGGGATGGCTGAACTTTAATTGCAGAGGCTCCATTAAGATCTGAGCTGGGGAATGGAATAATATTTTCTTTCAGCAGAATTATGCTTTTTGACATAATTTTAGTACTAGGGAAAAGCTAAAAATCTAGAGCGGAGAGAAACCAAGCTGTATCTGCCTGGGTGTGAATTCCTGTTGTATTTGGGGTGCACATGTGCAGTCAGGATCAATAATAGGGAGAAATGCCATCCTAGAAGCCCTAACTTAGTTTTAAACTTTGTTAACATCAAGGCCTCTGAGTCACCGTGCCTGGGTGTTGCCGTCTGCACCAGAAAGATGGGCTAGAAGTGTATATTTAGCAATCATTTATCAGGTATTGGACATGTTAACAGTGGGATACATTAGATATTAGCCTTACTGAAATTAGCATTCTGGAATCTACTTAATGCTGTCGTAGTTGCAGATGATTGTGTGAAGAAATATTTCCTTCCAGGTTATTAACTTCAGAATGGCAGCAAAACATGGTGGGCTGTACATATCATAATGATGTTTGCTTAAAAAAAACCCCACCCCCAAGTTCTGCATTTGTGGGCAGAGATGGGAAAAAAATACTTATCCCTTTAGAGCTGTCTCCCAGAGCAAAGAAATGTGGAAGCTCATTTATAAAATATGACCACAGGATTGTTATTACTGGCTTTTTGAGACTCAGAATAGCAACAGGGCTGAGGACACTATTCATAGAGCAGAATGCCAGAAATGAAGTGTTAACCTGAATCACAAACCATAAATTATTGAGAACTGCAGCTTTCGCTGTCTTCTTACATGTTAAAATATTCCTTTTTGCATGGAGAATCTTAACTGTACAGATTTGCATTTTTTTCCCATGGACTATTTCTTCTGAGGAGTGTTTATTAAGGGATGATCTTTACACAACCTGTGGGAAAGTGTAGACAAAAACAAAAGCCTCAGAAATAAATATCCTTATTTTCCAAAAGGCTTTACATTTTTGTCAGAAGGCTGTAATGTTTTTGTTCACACTTTTGAAGATCATGTCAAGCAATCTTTTCCTCTTGCAGTCTGTGCAAGAGGAGTCTGTGCCTGTTCCAGAACTGACTGGAACACGTGGAAAGCTTAGGATGTACTTCCCTAAGTTCTTTAAGGATGTCTTTACCTATTTTATTTAAACTCTGGGAGCTAATAATGATAGCTAGCAATTCCAAGGAAGCTTGTTTTGCAATGCTATTTATTTCTTACATGCTTTCTGTGATTGTACCACTGCAAGACTTTAGCAGAGGCTGAAGATCCTGAAATCTGGATCCCAATGGTGTCTTTTTTGTAAGGCTTGGACTCACTGCACCCAGCGACAGAGGACTGCAGGAACATTGCCAAGCTGGAACCATCAGCCCTTTGGCTGTTTAGTGCTTTTTCAAAATTAATTCCAGGCTTAGGTGAATCCACAGGTGCTCTGTCTGAAAAGGTCATCCTGGCTTAGTCATTCCTTTTAAGTACCTAAGATTAAGTAAGATGAATCGTGGTGAGAATGAGTCATCATATGATTTAGAATGAAATTAGCATTTTTGGCCACCAGGACAAAACATATCAGAGTGTAGTAGAATTATTCACTAAATAGCCAGTATTTCACCCAAGAGGTCTGGATGTAGTGTTCAATATTTTCTTGTACTTGCATGGATGTTATTTTTGTCCATCATACAGTAGGTGATCAGTGTGGTGCCTGAGAAGTAGATCCTCATAGCTTTAAAATTTGCTCCTGCTTTGGGATTTCAGATGCCCACTTTGAAAATTCTGTGAGTGCTGCAGGATTTACTCTGTAAAAGCTGACAAAAGTCAGATTTGTTTGGGATTTTAGTTCCACTTTTCTGGCATTAGATAATGAGATGCAGGCACCAGTACTTTAATTTTACAGAGCTGATGAGTGTCCACAGCTCCTCTTAAAAGTCAGCAGAACTTGTAACTACTTGCACTTCTGGTAATTGGGTTCTGGCACAATGTGTTTCAGAATGAGACATTCAAAAGCTAGAGTACTTAAAATCAGTAGCTGTTTTGCAAGTTTGATCTCTTCCTCATGTGTGAAACTCATTCTGTTACATGGAAATAAACTGAGGATATAAACTTCTGAAAAGAGGACTCTGAACTCTGCTGCACACCATTTATTTTCCTATTACTCTTTGGACATTGTTTATTTGACATGTTGTATATCTCCTTGCCTCCTCTTCCTTTGTATTTTAATTGGGACCTGGTTATTGGCTGGAAATTCCACTAACATGACTCATCCCTGCACTGGAAATGAACAGGCATCACGTTGTGGGATTTACCTCCCCCCTCCTTTTTCTTTTTTCCTTCTAAGTGCTTTATCGTGGCACGAGCTTGTAATAATAAACTAGGAAGGAAGTTGGAGCTAATCATTTGGTTCTGAATGCACAAGCCCTGCCAAATTTCCCCACAGGCATGAAACAGCCGCTCAAGCTGTGACACCAGCAAATTAAATCCTGGAGGTAGCTGACCAGAAGTAATGAAATGTGTATTTACCATACTGATGCTGTCAGTCTTAAGACACACTGGCTTTACAATCTAGTTAAGTGGGGCACATTTGTCACTTCCAGTGGTGCTTAGAGAAAATACTCCGCTTTTTTCTTAGCCTGCTTTCCAAAATCACAAGCCCAGTGCTGGCTGGTAACCCTGACCTTGTACAGCTTGAAGGAAGGATGACCAGAATGGTCTGTTCTTCTAAAACACTGCCCAAGTGAAAGGAGATAAAGGATTTTGTCTCATGGCATGTTAATTGCCAATTATTTTCATTGATCTCTGATCTGCCACTCCAGTCTTAGAGGATGAAATTAAAGGCTAAAAGTTATTTCAAGAGCCAGTGGATAATAAACAACAGATGTCTGCCACATACCATGTGTCCCCTGCATGCAGCAGTTGGAAAGCCTGTGAGCACACAGAGGTGTGGAAGAGGGACACTCAATCACTGGCAAGGAGCCACTCAAGAGAGGGATGCATCCTGCAGAGGGGCACAGTGATGGGTTGGATGGGGCACAGGGCTGCTAAAAAACACATCATGGCAGCAGTGCTTCCAAAGCATCTGGACACAGGCACATGGATGAGGGAAGCTATCATTGCACAGTCCTCACGTGCTTAAGGTGATAGAGGACTCAAAAAAAGCTATTTACCTCAGTCAGGTGTCATAGGTAACTACAGCAAATGTCTGAGAGTTTTATTGAGCTGGCAGAGGCATTCTATGCTAATTGTGTGAGAACTGCTGAAGAAGGCTCGTGAACCATTTGCTGAATGGTGCTTGCTGTGGACTCAGGAAAACCTTGAGGGGAAAAAATAAAAGCATGGTTTTCATCATGGTTAATACAATACCCATGGAAGAATCAAAGAGTAAAATCACAACCCTGATATCTAATTATATCCTAGGAGTGTCCATGACTCTGCAATTATATGCTTAATTTCCAGCTGTACTTGATTAGCATGGCAAATGATTTATAGTATCCAGCTATAAGGAACTTACTTTGAACTGTTTGTTGGCACATAAAAATTCGTTTGGCACTTTGGGCTGGTTCTTTGTAGCCAGGTAGGCACGTGGAGTTAGAGCTGTGGAATTCAGTGCCAAGGCCAAGAGAAGGCCAGAATAATTTTAGAGACAACACCATTCTTTTTTCTCTAGTGAAGCATTCAAATGCAAGTCTGTGGAAGGTCAAAACCCACAGATTTCTGTGGGATTATACATGAGCTTCAAGCTTAGTGTGTAGAAATAACCTTGCTGAGTCATTTCTTGGTCTTGGAAGAGTCATTTCTTGGTCTTGGAAGACAACCATGGCTTCTGTGGTACAATAGAGGATGTGCTTCTGGAAAGCCAGGTCACCTGTGCCTTCCTTCTCCTGTCTTCCCACACCAGGAGGGCTGAAGTAGGATTGATTCCACATTTTCTTAGTGAAAAGAAAATAGGGAGGAAGAAGCATAAGAGAACCTCTACTTGGTTTCGACCAGATCTAAGCATAATCCTCAGTTAAATGTTTGAGTCTGTGTGAATCCAAATGCTAGACTGAGATTTAAGGCAAAATACAACCACTTGAAATGTAGAATTTTGATCTGCTCAAGGGTAAGCCTGTTGAATTCAGCTCAGGCTGAGGAAAACACATGGAAGCTTTTTTGTAGTTGTAGTCTTACATTATAAACCTTTTGGAACAATCACTTTGCCATCTGTGAAAAATTACCCAGACTTCGATACCAAAATATTCTCCCACTGATAGCATTGGCAGATACAATTTTAACAACTTACAAGTAACTTTTAAGAGACTAACTAAAGCAAACCTCAAGTCAGCAGCTGAAGTTGCATTGCCTCTGTTTTTAATCTCAGGCTTGGATCTGTCTAGACAGGTTATCCTCTTTGGGTTGGACTGATTATGTGCTTTGTGCCTTGCTCTCCTCTTGGATCAGATGAGAGGGTTTGCTTAGGGCCTCTGTCTCAAGCCTGTGGCTTTGCCTCTAGGGTGGTATAACCTTAGGTACACTGTAAATGTCAAAGCCCAGTGATAATACCATGAATACATCTGCAGGCAAACTGCTGCTCTTTTAAATCTTACACTCCTAGAACCAATTATTTATTCTTGGCTGGTTTATTTCTGTCATCGTTTGGGGGGTTTTTTGCCCTTTTTTTTTTTTTTTGGGGGGGGGGGGT